>JAANSP010003178.1:0-11678 GCA_036850745.1 Homidia socia
AGGCTTCCAGATGGAGGGCAACCATCATTTAAAATGCATTGTATTACATTTCGTGGTATTACCCAATTTACGCAATTACGCGTGCAATGTTTTCGAGCAATTTCAAAGCAATACCCCAATTTGCTGCAGTTAGTAAGTACTTGTAATGAAGGGACTACGCGTTATTTTGGAAATGGTAGGGAAAACGTGCGCAATTACTATTAGTTTCTTTATTTACAATTTTCTCCAATCGTACTTTCATTAAAAGCGTAGGTATTTCTCATGTTTCTTTTAGATTTACTAAATCATCTTATTCGTTACAGTGATCGTAAGAAAAATAAATCCAATATCAGATATTTGTTTCAAATAACAAAGAAAAATTATGCTGTTTTTAATGTATTGCCCACGCAGTTTCCTAAATACTACACTGGAAAAGGTCTTTCAGTGAAAAATATGCGTATCAATTACAACATTGTTGTTGTGCATTTTACATGCGCATTCGGTCTATATGTTTTTAAGTGCTAACTTGCGCAAGATAATTACAGTTACTCATCCTATCACACCTACGCGAGAATTAACCCGGAAATCGAAAATCCGAAATACCTTTCAGCAGCCGTTACATTTTTTTCAAAACAACTAAGATTTGATATTAAATATTGTAGAATATTAGGAGCTGTCAATAAAGCACGATAATTACTTGTCAGACAAGTTGTCATGCAAAAAACATACAATGGTATTTATTACACAACATGTAAGTAGATGCACTCACAACATTACACAACTGCGGTAGGCAAAACTGCCACGAACACGTTACTAAATACACCCATGAAACTTGAGAACGTTTTTGGCATAAAACTGATCCATTTCGTATGATATGAATTTAGTTGGCTATAGATGAGGTTTGTCAGGTTCGTGTTTGTAGAAATGCTTTACATGAAACTCATCTCATCATTACCGAATCCTACAAGGCAAGCGTATCATAAAATAGACAAACAATTATCGCACATCTCTAGAAAGATACACGGTCACTAAAATATCTACACCGCAACCCCTATAAACAAAATATTGTATTTGCAGTTGCTGTCAGCAAACTAATCTTTTCACGGAGATTACCTTGCAAATAGCATTGGAAAAGGTGTCATGGATGATGTTTCCACAAAGAGCTGATACACATTGAATGGTACAGTGATGATGAGGTTTGCGAAGAGCAGTCCTTCTCCTCTTTCGGAACAAATCTCTTGATGACACGGATTTGTTAACACTTGGAGCTGCTGTCACCAGCTTTACCACGCTTCTCTGTGAAAACAAATTCCTTGAATATTTACCAAACGGGATGCATATATGAAACAAGACGGTGGTGTAAAGAAAGAAACCTTTCAACAAAGACATCATGGTCATAAGGTTTGCGAAGAGCAGTCCTTCTTCTCTTTCGGAACAAATCTCTTGATGACACGGATTTGTTAACACTTGGAGCTGCTGTCACCAGCCTTACCACGCTTCTCTGTGAAAACAAATTCCTTGAATATTTACCAAACGGGATGCATATATGAAACAAGACGGTGGTGTAAAGAAAGAAACCTTTCAACAAAGACATCATGGTCATGGATGGAAGGAAGGAAGGAAGATAGCGCTTCTTGTACAAATCAGCTTGACAGTTTGAAGAGCAGTGATGTGTGGCCAGGCCATGTTCTCTATTGCAGTCGCCGCCATTATTAAGAAAAAATACACTGCGCTCAAGTTCCTTTCAGCATTCTCTAATCGACTTGGAATGACTTTACACATGCAGACAAGTATATAGTAGTTTTTCCATTACAAATAAGTATTCTCAGTTCACACACATTTTTCTCTGGATTATTCCCTAATTTTTCAAACTGTCAAAATGAAGTTGTTGACAAGTTCACCTGAGTTGGTTTATTAGTTTATCTTGAGATATTTTTTTTTCTTTAGAAAAACTCACTTTCTTTACAGTGCAGAGAGAGAGTATTCACTATTCACTCGACTCGGAGTAATAACTCCTCTTTTGAACCTTTTGTATCCCATCAATGTATGGCCAATGGCAAAGCATATTTTTTATTCATGCAACGACGCGGTACTGAATTGAAAACTTTGCAAAGAAGTTGTTGGTGCTTCAGTTGATTTTTATTATACGATGATCTAATAATAAAATGGACGGAAATGATAGACAGGGAGCCATCAATAAACTTCTGTACGTTATTCATATTGTGATTGGGTACATACTGCATCCGCATAATGTATACAGAGAAAGTATCCCCAATGTTCAAATTGTTGAAAACTCTACCATACCATGAAAAATTGCGGGGGCTTTTTGAGCTGTCATCAAATTGTAGTTAAGTGCACGGGAATTTTTATGCGTAAAAAGTTTGACGATAGTCATATCATCGTCATTTTGTGTTGTTGTTGTTGTAAGCTTTAGCCAACAATGTATATAACAGCTTGTGTAATGCGGAACCGCGCCTCTACCATGCATTTGTGCATGCCTGTACATACATACCTATTCAATTTGTAATACAACGAGATCTTTTTATTGCACCCGGATCGTCGATGTAGATCCAGGAAAAATATTATAACAAAACTTTTAGCAATAAAAATTCAATTTCGTACTTTTGGTGACGGCATAATTCCAAGAAAGAAATTTTCCACTAGAGGGCAAATTGGGAATACTAATATACTACGTGCCAAATTTATAAGCTGTAAGCTAAGTCAACAGTAGTGAAATAGGCATGTACTGTTTCTTTTTGTCAAACTATTGATTTTGTCCAGCTTTGTTTTAACCGAAAGATAAACAATAGTAAAATACCAAATGCCAATGCAGCTTCAAAATAATCAAATATTATGCAGAGTTTTCAGATAGTTTCAAAGAAAAACTATAATCACCGAATTTTGAAGTACTTTTAAAAGTTAGCACGTTCGGCGTTAAGAGCATAAACATGATATGATGATATTCAACCACACAAGTAATCAATCATTTTCTCCTCAACATAACGACTAGAATGTCATATTAATGTTATGTGGCATTTATTACTGGAACAATACGAGCTCATGAGCTTTGCGCAAAATCTTTTGAGTGTACAAAAACCTTTTTGCCTGACTTGTCTGGTAGTCCGAATTATTATTAAAAAATAAAAATAGACCAGTTAAAAAGAGCAAAATACTCCAGTTCCCAGTAAACTATGTGCTTGCATAAACCTGGAGATTTCAACTAAATATAAAAAGGAAGAGAATACAGTATTGTGTTAACAATTCACTGGATCGCAGTTTACTTTAAAGCATTAATAGCATCATCATCGAATCATTGAAAATGAGTGATGAAATCACATTCCCACGTTTTCCTACAAAGGATGGGTTAGAAACTCTTTCCGTCTGTGTCAGGATAACATCGATAGAACATCGTAACAGAGGAGTAAACCTTTTCAAGCCACTGTACTATAATTATAGGAATTCTTGTCAATATTTACACAAAAAATATGTTATTTAGGACAGCAGAACGTAAGTATAAGGATTTATATGCCTACATTCAAAGGAAACGAATATTTACAGAATTTTGCGTTGTTTAGCAAGGGCAAGCGTAATGTCGGTCTTTAGCACAGCACATTCTTTATTATTNAGCACATTCTTTATTATTCGGAAAAAAGGAGAGGAGGTCACGTTCCGCCTTTTGGATCTGAAGAAGCCCTTTTCTTTTTAAATAGTTTTCTTTTTATTACCGGCAGCACGTCTAAAAAACTGGAAGCTCAAAGGCACATGAAGACAGGCGAGAGCAGTGTTCCTGCTACTAAAAGTACCTTAAACCTATAAGCCCGTTTTGTGTGTACTCGTGTTGTGTGTACATAAACAGAGCAGAGACAATGACATTATGTGCAGCGGCTTTTCCAATGATAAATTAGACATCATTCATTTTGTGTGTACTCGTGTTGTGTGTACATAAACAGAGCAGAGACAATGACATTAGGTGCAGCGGCTTTTCCAATGATAAATTAGACATCATTCAAAATACAATTCACATGTACTCAACCAAGGTTTAGTGCTGACAGCATGTCATGAGCACATATAATATACACATAGTAATATACTCATGTATGTATATATAATAATACATTACAATATGTTTTTCATGGCATAAAGTAAAACTAAAAGGAGACCAGAAGAAAAACACCGTTATAGCATCAAAAGACACATTCATACAGAAGCATTTTGCATTATATTGTATTGTAGTTTTAACCCACCTATATTTAATGATTATTATTAAGGTCGATGCGACATGGACATTTTCTTATAATATTCTTGTAATATTTATTAGTGTGACTCAATAGCACGGTTATTATTATTACCTACTACCACTATGATTTCTTATCATCGTATAATTTGTGTACCATGTGTTTTATACAGTCTAAAATATTAATAAGATGTTGACATGCACCTGTGTAAATGTGGCTGACTGCTGCGAATTGAAATAAATGTGAGTTATGCATGTGCTCCACGGAGTCTAGTCGCTTGTCTGCAAAAACATGTTAATAATTATATATTACATTAGTGTGACTCAATAGCACGGTTATTATTATTACCTACTACCACTATGATTTCTTATCATCGTATAATTTGTGTACCATGTGTTTTATACAGTCTGAAATATTAATAAGGTGTTGACATGCACCTGTGTATAAATGTGGCTGACTGCTGCGAATTGAAATAAATGTGTGAGTTATGCATGTGCTCCGCGGAGTCTAGTCGCTTGTCTGCAAAAACATGCTAATAATTATATATTACGCACACTTATCTTAAGGATGGTTACGGCCATGTTATAACTTATAACTAAAGAAGGAACACGCTTTTGTGTGGAAGACAAGTTAATAAATGTAGGCAAATGATAATAAATGGGTTGAGTGAGCTAGGCAATAAAGAGATACTTGATGTCTGACATGTTCATGTACCCTTTGAATAATCCCGATTTGGTGACTCAATTTCAAAACCCTAAACATTGCAAGTTCACTAGAGCTATGTCCTCTATTGGCTCTATTGAAATCTGCGGAGCGTAAAATTTTAATTGGATAAAATTTTTTTTTAAAGAATCAAAGGTTATTATTAGCAGGAGCTGTAAATAAAATATCATTTAAAGTTTTTTTTTTACTTTTTACTTTTAACCTATTTTATTTATTTCTATCTACTTTTAAGTCTATTTTATTCTTCGTTTTCCTCAACGAGTGCTTGAGTATTCTGATTTCATATACATTTTCATAAACTTTCATTGAAATCTTTACTGTACTGGATGTTAAAATTTTCAGATCTATCAAATGGTTTTCAGGAGCGTAAAATTTTAATTGGATAAAAAATGTGTTAAAAAGAATCGAAGGTTATTATTAGCAGGAGCTGTAAATAAAATGTCATATAAAGTAAATCATATTTTAAACTTTTTACCTATTTAAGAAGTCTATTATCAACTAACGCTTGAGTATTTTGATTTCATATCCATTTTCATAAACTTTCATTGAAATCTTTACTGTACTAACTGTACTGGTTGTTAAAATTTTCAGAGCTATCAAATGTTTGTTGTTAATAATTTTCCCAATGTTTCAGGGGAAAAAGATTCCAATGATGGGAGCCACCTAACCTTATTGAAAAACAAGATTATGGAAATCGTAACTTTATAAATTAGAGCATTCTTATGTTGCAGAAAGCTCATACGACTGTAAACCGTGTTTTATTGCACGACTGTACAAATCAAATTTGGTAATGTTCTTAGGTAAGCATGTTTGGAGGAGAAAATGGCAAATGTGTATGCACAGCTGCCGTTGAAAACTGCCACAGCGATAATCGTAACGTGATAAAAATACGACGTTGTAAGATGTCAATGTTAGATTATTTGAGTAAATAGGAAACCACCTACCTATACGTATGTTCTGCTAAGCATCCAGGATCTGTTTACCTATGACGGTGGCGGAAGTAAGTAGGTTTAGGGAATAAAATGAAACGAGTAAAAATACATTTGACCTCCTTGATTAACAAAAGAGGAAAAGCAAAATTATCTGATTCGGAGAAACTTTGTGTAAAAAACAAAAGGCCACATTCGTAGAAACTTCAATGATGCTCATGTTGTCGCAAGAACACAATGATGGTATGGGTATACTTGGAAGCATATGTATGTACGTACCTACTCAAATATGGCTGTCTATAGTTAAATGATGTTGTTTGTTTGGTTCAACTCGACTGCATCGACCGACAGACAGACAACCCTAAAAATTGGCCTTGGTGCAGGCAGCAGCAGCAGGGCTTTAAAAGGTATTGGAAGAAGAGAAAAAAATCAGTAAGTCTGTGCACTCTTCCAAGAAAAAATGGGTTGCTTCCTAACAGCTCTGACAAGAAGTATGAATTCTCGATAAAAATGCTTTCATGTTAGTAAATTCATTCATTTGGAAGATGTGGTGGCTGTGGCAAAAAAAGAAACAAGATGACGAGATGAGATTCATCTTATCAGTACTACACAGTAGCAAGCAAGGCAGGCATTCTCTATACATTGCCTATGTATATTTAGAGGAAAAAACGCAACATTCCATTTGTCTGATGAAAACCCAAAGGCTGTTGTATAAAATCGCACTACTGGTGGTGGTAAAGGTTTCACAATGATAAAAAGTGTAAATTTACAGCTCTCTACAGAAATGTAGACATGGGTAGATTTGCACCGCAAATTCATATATATGATGCACCGTAAATTCATATACATGCAGGCACATATTAGGTATGTACGCATTGTGTGGAACTCCATAAAATTAGACAAAAGCGGAAACGGTAAGAGAAACAAAAGGAAAAGAAAACACGATACATTATTAGGTGGCACTATGCACATGTTATAAAATATTTGTGTTGGGTCTAGTTTGCCACTTTCTTTCACATTGCTAAAATTCTAGAGACGTGCTTGTGTGGGAAAGGCAGATCCACCGAGAACCTATTCCTCTGCAATGGGAAAACTAAGAATCATGTTGTTTTTCCTTGATAGGCTTTCCACTTACTGAATATCAATAAGACAATCTAGAAACACACGTCTTATTGAGAACCATAATATGTCAAAAGTTATCAGATGCACAAATACTATGCAGATACCTACTTTTTGAAATGAAAAAGGGAAACGCAGATCCACCGAGAACCTATTCCTCTGCAATGGGAAAACTAAGAATCATGTTGTTTTTCCTTGATAGACTTTCCACTTGCTGAATATCAATAAGACAATCTAGAAACACACGTCTTATTGAGAACCATAATATGTCAAAAGTTATCAGATCCATAAATACTATGCAGATACCTACTTTTTGAAATGATAACTCTACCACCGCATTGTCAATCATTTGTATATGTAATTTAATCACAACAAAATGCATGGAAATGAGAAAAATCTGTCACAAAGAAAATGAGATTTTTTTTGTAAAAATCGGCTTATTTTTTGTTTCAAATGTACAAAATGGGTACAAAATGGGTACATGCAATGTCATTGCACAAATAAAACCTTTTAAATCCATAATGAATGTATAAAACAGTAATATTCTGTAAAGGTCACAATTGAGTATAGAGACTAACCCACTAACCCCATCCCATTTGTCTGCTACGGTATATTGGTACCTGATTAAAATTACATACATATGGTCTCTTTTCATTGAACTTGAACTCCCGTTAGACGAAAGGGTATAAATACAGTGTGCAGTGCGGAAAATAGGAACTCTGTAGAACAACCATGTATTGTCTTGAATAAGGTCATCGGAATGATCTTTATTTTGGTTCAATCCCTTTTTGGGGAATCTGCCGTGTTGAGGCTGTCTCTGATGTGAGGTATTTAAATGAGAAATCCCGTGCACATATCACCATCAATTCATTGGTGATTATCAAGGGGTACAGACAGAACAAATTTCTACTATCCAGTTGAATTTTTTTTAATCTCTTTCATCAATCAAATTATTTTCTAAGTTTACGGGGTAAAACGAGTCCGGGTATCATGGCTAGGAAATTTGTAATAATCGGTGTTCTTTGTCTCTCAACTGTTGCTATTGCAGGAGGTAAGAAAAATTAAAGGACTTTGAAAAATTTTCCTCTGAATCTTTGAGCGTTTACAATGATGAGCTATAGTTTCGATTATTTTTGTATTTGTTTCAGTTGCTGACATTCGTAAGGACGAGAGCAACAATGAAAATAAGGGAAAGGAGGCAGAAAGCAAGCCAGCAAACATTGTTAAGGATTATGTGTGTCTTCGTAATGGAGAGTTGTGTCATCCTGAGCATGGAAAAAATCGTGGCCTTTATGTCTCCTGCTCAAATGGTGTAGCTTGGGAGCAACAGTGTCCAAAATGTAGTTATCATCCACTCAACTGTCCCACAAGGACCTTATGGTTTGACGGTGAAAAATGCGATTGGGCCAGTCCCAGGTTGGCCAGCAAGCCTTGTGTAGACCACATTCCTGTCTACAACGGTATGATGAAGGAAGTGTCACCCGAGCAGGAGGAACTTGTTGAAAGTCTGCCAACGCCCCAATTGCAAACTGCTCCCGAGACGGAGCCCGCAGCAGACAAAAATAAATGGCAAACGAATCCCATGTCGGTTGCCGTTCCAATGTACTACAACAAGTCCCCAAAGTACGAGCAAATTGTGAGGGAAGCATCTAAGAAAACTGATGCCAGTGAATCGAAGGAAGTCAAGGTTGTCCAAGAAAACAGTGTAGATGAGAAGGAGGATGAGTCCAGTGAAGAAGAAAGTCAGGCTGAGCAACGTGATTCTGTCATGGAAGAAAGTGTGGCAGACTATCCCTCATACCTTAATGCTGATGATAACGTGGTAGCTTCAAAGGTAATCAGATTAAGTGACCCAGTCTACGCACTGGTTAATAACCCAGATGGTTCAGGAAACAAACGAATCCCATGTCGGTTGCCGTTCCAATGTACTACAACAAGTCCCCAAAGTACCAGCAAATTGTAAGGGAAGCATCTCAGAAAACTGATGCCGGTGAATCCAAGGAAGTCAAGGTTCTCCAAGAAAACAGTGTAGATGAGAATGAGAAGGAGGATGAGTCCAGTGAAGAAGATAGTCAAGCTAAGCAACGTGATTCTGTCATGGAAGAAAGTGTGGCAGACTACCCCTCATACCTTAATGCTGATGATAATGTGGTAGCTTCAAAGGTAATCAGATTAAGTGACCCAGTCTACGCACTGGTTAATAACCCAGACGGTTTAGGAAAACAGGTGCTTATGAAAATTTCCAAGCCATTTATCTTGGAAGATTCAGCTCGTTCTGGATTTGGACTTCCTAGTTTGAATCTTATCAGCTCATTCACCCTCATACCTTAATGCTGATGATAACGTGGTAGCTTCAAAGGTAATCAGATTAAGTGACCCAGTCTACGCACTGGTTAATAACCCAGATGGTTCAGGAAAGCAGGTGCTTATGAAAATTTCCAAGCCATTTATCTTGGAAGATTCAGCTCGTTCTGGATTTGGACTTCCTAGTTTGAATCTTATCAGCTCATTCGCTGCAATAGAATAATGCACAGTTTTATGGTTTGTAGATAGTATGTTAGTTTTATTTATTTATTTTTGATGGTGCCCCTATGAACATTGTTATTGTTATTAGATATTTATACGCGACTTTTGAATCGACAACAATATGTTTTTAATTACAAGTTTAATTTAAAATAAACGTAGTGTTTATAAAGCATTTATAAAATGTTCATTTATTATTCCATCGACAAATCTACCTCAGCTTCATTCATTCATTCCCATATAATAGCAATTATATTTTTCATAGCATCTTTAACCATCTACTGAACAATGATAAACAACAACAAAGCTGGCATCTAAAAGAACTTTCCCAACACTTTCCTCGAGTTGGAAACAAACAGCAGAGAATTCCAAAAGCTACGCTTTTTCCTGGTAAGATGGCAATAGCGTACAATGGTGAAAGCATGTGCTGGTGGAAATCAAGCAACCAACGCAAATGTGGATATGTATCTACACAATGTTTTATTTCTAGCGATAAAATAGTTTATCCACGTCTTTGAACAATTTTTCAAATAAAGTATTGCAAAAAATGACCACTCGAGATTTTCAATATCACAAACCAGTTTGTCGTTTCTGGAGGAATATTTTTTTTCCGTGTGAGCAAATAATGGACGCACGCAAAACTACAGCATAAGATTGATCACATGAACACGTGCTCGCTTCCGTTCCACAAAAAAATAGTCTCGCACAAAATATTTTTTTCAGTTCAAGTTTCTTCAGTTTAAGCCATAATCATCATCATCATCGTTATGACTTTTTTCGACTAGGGCACGACCCTGTAAGCAAGCTTCATCATGAAACAAATATAATCACGAACCATAGCCATAACGTCACCAGAAATGGCCTGGGCAAATACTTTCCTTTAGAAATTTATATGGGTCAAAATGATTTTCGTGTTTCCCAGATATTTGGCGAGCAACAAGGCAGCATGAGAGAAAGTCTTTTCCAAAGGAATAATAATGGAAATGATTTTCGTGTTTCCCAGATATTTGGCGAGCAACAAGGCAACATGAGAGAAAGTCTTTTCCAAAGGAATAATAATGGCAGGCAGGGCTCTCCTCCACTAGAATTTTTATCAACGTAACTGAAAAAAAACAAGTTGGATGTCCTCTCTCGTCGCTTTTGTTGATAGGGCGCATACATGGCCAATCTGTTTTTGACAACATTCCACAGGCATGTTATAATATCCCTTGCCTTTCAAAAGCATGCTCCACTTGGTCTCTGCGAAAGAAGTGCCTTGAGTACTTTCCATGAATTCATGATCAGAAATATGAATATAATATGATTGATTTTCATTCAGCTCTACACGTTCTATAGAGGAACAGCCATCCACGAGAACGTTTCCTCATTCCAAATCATTTATTGATAATGGTCGTCTTGTTTGTATTTTCCAGAGGGTATTTTCAGTTGACCCGTTTCGTTACACTGGGGAGGATTACAAAAATTCTTTTATAGAGGCAGAGTATAAAAATGGCTAGAGGAAGATGGAGAGACGAGAAAAGAGACCATTTCCTTGTCTCAAAGTTTTTAAAGCCACCTTTTCATTGCGCGTTAATGTCAAGAACGTTGTGAAATTGTAAATTGAGGAAACGCTTATAATTTATATTCCAAATACATTTTGTATATGTGTTTCTTCTTCTTTTCCCATTCGCATGTCTACGCACAAGAAGACATTCCATTATTCAACTAATACAAGCTTTGGGAAGAGACTAGATGTGAAAGTATTAAAGCCAACAACTATCACAGCTGAATGCTACGAAGACACAAAGACAAAACGTAAACCCGGAGAGAATGGATGAAAGTCATTTTCCCAAATGCGTATTTATTATTTATGGTCTTGTGGAAATGGGATAGTGGGCTTCTTGAGACAGACGGTAGGCTTCCACTTTATTCGTTACGTACAACTGGTAGTTTTAAGAATTTATGCGAGTCTTTCTGCCCACAAACGAAAGATCCTCTGGTCCATGTGTTAAAAAAGTCGGAATAATTCACGCTTTGCATTTTTTGTTCAGTAGGATTTTGTTATGTAATACATATATTATTTTAATTTTTTTAGAGACGAAACTCGTACAAATTAGATCATTGCTCATGAATAACAGAATCAACAACTCTCACGGGGAAACCTTATACAAATGACTATAGAGGTAATAGA
>JAANSP010003179.1:0-11678 GCA_036850745.1 Homidia socia
TTACTTCGAGAAAACCGGTGGCTAGAGGTGATGCACCTGTTTTTCATGGGCAGTTTTCTTCTCCTCACAGTGTTCCAACTCGCCGCTTATCTGACTCGGTGTAACGAGGATCATTCCAAAGTTATCATCAGCTACTACACTGTATTTGGAGGGTTGGGACTTATAGTAGCGCTTTTCCCAATGCTGTCTTGGAGCAGGCAAGAAAATAGCTACAAAGTGGCTGCTCACTATCTGCAGGATTTTGCAAGAAATGTGTGGAAAACGAAAAGGAAGCATTCGTCAGGGCTAACTAATGCTACCGCTCAGGATGCTTGGACACTGGCAGGAATCATGAAGTTTTGCTACGAAGTCTCTCAGGATGGCACGACTATTGATGAGGATGATGAGGAAGTCAGGTCGTTCTCAAATTACAAAAGATGGTATCGACTTGGTCAGTTACAACACCTGGGCTTCTGCACTCGCCACAAGCTTAAAATCCTAAACACAGTAAGTTCACAAAAAATAGGACCCAAATAGTGCATTTAGTAGAAAATAGGTAAAACACTTGCCTGCTTGCCATTCCAGATACTTGGCACAGTTTTTGCCCTCTTGTGCTGTGGAATCCCGTGCATCTGCTATCATCAAACGAGAGAAGAGGAAAGATTGGAAATGGAAAGGGCACATTTGGGGAAACTGCAGCGAATATATTTTACAGGAACACCTCCATCTTATTATGACCCTGAAGAAGACTGGGAAGAAGACGAGGAAGAAGTCGGGAACGAAGAAACCAAACCCCTGGAAAAACGGCGGCTAGCTTCATTATCAGCTCAGGAACGGCATGAAATTGAAAAATGGAAACTTTACGTTGAGGATGTAGATGTAAAATGATGAAGGGGATGTGTAGCATTAATGAAAGCATATCGTGTGTATAATTTAAATTGAACAACAATGAAAATAAGAACAATTGTGACATAATGTTGATAAGTCATTATTATGATAGGATTTTGATGTGGTGATAATGTTAAGTACCCTCTAGACTTAACTAATTATACCATTAATACAGTTGTTTATACACATAAAATTATTACTTGCAATAAAATTTTGATTATTCAATGATCATTTTTTTGTCGTGGGTCTTGTCTTGTGAATTGCAAATTCCAAACATTGGATAAGCAACAAGCTTCATTTGCTTTTGAATTGAACTCTTTTCTTTCTTTGTCTTTGTTGCTTTTTGTGGAGTCTCACTGCGAGATTGCACAAAATCATTGAAATGTGGGGAATGTTGAGATGCGGTGGTTTGTATCCGCCTATTTTAATGAGCACATGTTCAAAGCACTGTTCAAAACACATAGAACACAACAAAGCAAGTAAAAGCACCTGTCGAGACTAAACAAATGGTTAATTTTAATTGTTTTAAAAGTTAAATCAAATTATTGTTGGAAAAGTACTGAAGTGTGTTTGAAATTTGAGAATAAATTCGAGTGGTAATTGTGTAATAACCAATTTAATTCTGTACAACTGACAACTTAAGAACAGATGACAGACGTGAGACATTTAACATTTAATGTGCGGCAAGCAGGTAAATGACTGTTTCTGTGAGAAGTGAGAAGTTAATCGCAATCGACACAATTAAAGTCATTGTTGGAAAAGTACTGAAGTGTGTTTGGAATTTGAGAATAAAGTCGAGTGGTAATTGTGTAATAAACAATTTAATTCTGTGCGACCAACAACTTAAGAACAGATGACACGTGAGACATTTAAGTATTTAACATTTAATGTGCACAGCAAGCAGGTAAATGACTGTTTCTGTGAGAAGTGAGAAGGTAATCGCAATCGACATAATTTAATCAGATTAACACAGCAGCAATTGATTGTAATGTGTGGTAAATCAGTGGTAAATACATCAGTGTTATCGGATGATAATGAGGGCATGAACAACATGGAGGAAGAAAGTAGTTCATCGGAATCGGACAACGCAGGGCAGGGAGCTGCCGAAGAGAAAGTCAAAAAGGAAAATCATAGGAATGAAACTCCAGAGGAAAAGCGGCTTAGGCGAAAATTAGAGAGGAGGAAGAGAGTATTAGGAAAGCGTCAAGCTAGAGGGGAATTAATAGCGACAAAAGCAGCTCCTAAGAAAGTAGTTAACCTTTTCAATCAGGTATGGGACCAAGAAAGTGTATATGTGGCACAAGTTATGCAATGTCTTCCGGAAGTTCGTCAGCCTGGCCTGCTTATCGACGAGGAGGAGAAGACTGATGCGTATATTAGTGTGATGAAGAAAAAGAAGGGTGTTCAAGATGAGGAGAAGGAATTAGAAAAGGCTAGGGCTAAAATAAAAAGGAATTTGAAACGAGAAGGAATCGAGTTGACGGGGGAAAGGGCAAAATCTTATCAGGAGTTGAGAGAAAGACTGCAGCAAAAATTGGCTGGAAAAGGTTAGTATTTATGAAAAGAATACATGCGTATTTCAAAATTTTGAATTTACATTTTAAATGAGCGTATTAACAATGAACTTTTGTGCAAAATTGACCATTTTTGTTGACTGAATGTCTTAAGCGCAAAAGCCAAATGTAGAAAAACGTGCAAAGAAACTGAAGAAAAAGCTGAAGCGTAAAGGAGAGGCCAAGGAGAAATCAAACAAGGGCATGAAACTAATATCTCAGTCGGCGTCATCTGCTGGAGCAACAACCGGAACTACTGAAGAATCCTCCAACTCTAATGTCAAATCTGAAGCCGCAAGGTTAGTATTTATGAAAAGAATACATGCGTATTTCAAAATTTTGAATTTACATTATATTACATTTACATGAGCATATTAACAATGAACTTTTGTGCAAAATTGACCAATTTTATTGTTTGAATGTCTTTAGCGCAAAAGCCAAATGTAGAAAAACGCGCAAAGAAACTTAAGAAAAAGCTGAAGCGTAAAGAAGAGGCAAAGG
This sequence comes from Homidia socia, assembly GCA_036850745.1. Classification (NCBI taxonomy): domain Eukaryota; kingdom Metazoa; phylum Arthropoda; class Collembola; order Entomobryomorpha; family Entomobryidae; genus Homidia; species Homidia socia. Next base: position 2,922 of record JAANSP010003179.1, read on the forward strand.
AGAAATCAAACAAGGGCATGAAACTAATATCTCAGTCGGCGTCATCTGCTGGAGCAACAACCGGAACTACTGAAGAATCCTCCAATGCCAAATCTGAAGTAGCTGAAAAGACCCCTCTGCGAAAGAAACCTGTAGTAAAATCTAACGGAGAAATAGTATATTCCAAGTTTGATTTTATTTCAAAAGACGGTTTGAGCAATGGAAGCAGTTCCTCGGCAAAATCTGAAAAGCTCAAGAAGGGCGCTAAAGGATCCGCCAAACCCACCGCTGAGGAACTTTTAAAGAAGGCTGAAAAACATGAGAAAAAGATTTCAAACTTGGCAACACAAGGAAAGCAAGCAGAAGCAGTAGACTTAGCAGTTAGTCAAAAATGGGATACTGCACTGAAACGAGCCGAAGGAGAAAAAGTTAGGGATGATGCTTATCTTTTGAAAAAGACCATCAAAAAACAAGAGAAACAGAAACAGGTAAGTTAAAACAAATGTGTACACGTACATTACATTATATAGTATCTGGTTTACAACGAGAGGTCTTAATAACACTTTCTTACTTGCAGTTGACAAAGAAAAAGTGGAAGGAACGAGTAGATCGAGTAGAAAAGTTAAAGGAACAACGACAGCAAAAACGACAAACCAATATTCAGACTAGGAAAAGGAGAAAAAGTTAGGGATGATGCTTATCTTTTGAAAAAGACCATCAAAAAACAAGAGAAACAGAAACAGGTAAGTTTAAATAAATGTGTACACATACTTTATATAGGTAGTATCTGGTATACAACGAGAGTTCCAACACTCTTTTAAATTCTTGTTTGCAGTTGACAAAGAAAAAGTGGAAGGAACGAGTAGATCGAGTAGAAAAGTTAAAGGAACAACGACAGCAAAAACGACAAACCAATATTCAGACTAGGAAGGATGATAAAAAGAAACGAGGCAAAAAATTGCTCAGAAAACGAGGTAGAATCGTATGAGAAGAAATTGTCCAAAAATTAATTCAGGTTGAAAAGTTTTAGCTCATGAGGAGTTCGACCATAATAGCATTAAAACTGCATGCAACGGACTTTATACTTTTTGGTGAATGCTGTTATGTTGTTTTTATATACATTTCTGGTTTATTTTCTGTAAGTCGACAAGACATTTTTTGACAAAATATTGGATTGTGTGTAAACATATTATATAAATCTTGTTAGCGTGGGTAAAATAGTGGTAATATTTACAATGTCGCATTTAATTGTTGTAAGACTTTCGAAATCAAAACATGGTAAAACATGGTAAAGATTAAATAACTATTATCATAAATATTAATTTGTTGGTGTACTACTCGGCATCTTTTTTATTTGACAGTCCTAACGAGATCATGTAGTAAGCTAAGTATTTTCAGCCCTCTCGTTAGGGAAGAGATGGGGTGACATGGGAATGTGCAAATTTCATCCTCTTGCCGTCTCCTGCCTCCGTTTCTGCTGTTATTATTGTTGTTTTCCGTACTTGTTCCATTTCCGTCGGCAGTAGTTTTCCTTTTATTAAATTTACTAATGGCATCCATTGAACCTTGGCGGAGTCGGTCAGCAACGTCGCCTTGAAAGGGAAAGTCTTGGAGCAAGTTGTGGATCCAGTCAAGAGAGTGATGCCTTTGGGCAACTTTGGTCATCTCACAGCTCACGTACTGAACACACTGTTCACTCTCAAATATATCTCGAGAGAGGCGGACCAAACCGGAAGCGGGCAAGTCTCTTGGCAAGAAGAAGAGGAATGCCAGGTCGGTTAAAAATCCCAGATCCGGGAGATAACTCCTGTTCATCACCACATCCTCCGGGATAGGAAACACTGGAAATGAAAATATGTACAAGAAATGATACAATAAATCAAGGGGAAGAGACGAGCAAATCAACTTTAGCAAAACCGTTCCTGTATACATCGCTGAAACTGAAACTAAAAAGGGATAGGAAACACTGGAAATGAAAATATGTACAAGAAATGATACAATAAATCAAGGGGAAGAGACGAGCAAATCAACTTTAGCAAAACCGTTCCACATACATCGCTGAAACTGAAACAAAAAACTGGTATTGGTATTTACATATTTCTAATTATTTTTTTGAAAATTGAAACATCTACCGTCCTACAATTTTAAAAAAACGTCCAAGCGGATAAACCTTTTGAAATCGAAAACTACTTAATACTATTAGGTTTTTCTTTACATTGGTTAATGGAAGTTTAATTAAAGACAGACTGACAAACACGCTTTACAATAATATTCATATTCACAATAAACGTACTCTTCCTGATATAAGTAATAAATGAGAGTGTAGAACAATTTCAAACTTTTCGAGAGGAAAGCACTTGGCTTCCGGTTGGAACGTGAGGTTTGGTATTGGTTAGTAGATCCTTACACTACACAGCTACCACCTCTTTGGGTTTGCAATGTAGCAAAACATATTTTATGCTCTTGATTGCTTTTAAGTTTATATTACCAACTTTAGAAGACAAACACGCTTCATAATAATATTCATATTCACAATAAACGTACTCTTCCTGATATAAGTAATAAATGAGAGTGTAGAACAAGTTCAAACTTTTCGAGAGGAAAGCACTTGGCTTCCGGTTGGAACGTGAGGTTTGGTATTGGTTAGTAGACCCTTACACAGCTACCACCTCTTTGGGTTCGCAATGTAGCAAAACATATTTTATGCTCTTGATTGCTTTTAAGTTTATATTACCAACTTTAGATTGTGCATGTGTGGGAGGTCGTGAAGACTGAGACTGATGCTGTATCACTGGGAAATGTATGTTGGTATCGGCAAACTCCTTTAATAGGTTCCAGCTATTGAAGTTTGTTGGATAATATCCCTGCACTTGCACCATTCCCTTGCTCGTTGATAGCAGAGTGAGTTATGATTATGCTCAGGAAACTGACAATTTTTCTTGAAATGTCTATTTCCATACTTAAAGATTGCTTCTTCTACACACACGGCGGCACCAACAACGCTGTAGCAAACTGCTAGAACAAAAAGATGGCCTCTACATTTACTAAATATTAAAGGCTGAGGTGCGTATGGAATGAATAAAGATCCTCCTCTGCAAACGTTTGACGAGTAAATGTCATGATTCTCATGTTAAACACCATCGTTTTATTCTCTCACTTTTATTAGTTTTCCAAGAAAACCTACTTTATGTGCACAGCGTGTGCCATTTAAAATCTTGTCAAGTCATCATGCTCAAACTGCAAAGTGCCAACTTATATTTAATTGTGCAAGGTTGATCACAATGATACACTTTCCTTCTCTTTAGCGGATACGAGGAAATAAATATGTTTAAACATTTGTAACTTTTGTTTGACCTCACGTCTGAAAAATGCAAGTAGAAACGGCACCTACTTTGTTTTTAGGAGTACAGTACATAATATTCGTTGCATTGCATTGACTTGTAGTAGGTTCAGTGTCTGCATGGCATATTAATTAAAATTGCCATTGCATGTTGTGCATGTTATTCTGCACAGACAAAACTTTCATCAATACTAAAAACGTCAATCATCTAATCAATTTCATTTCGGTGAAATGCCAATAACTATGTATTGCAATTTACAAAAATGAATGTCATACGGGGCATTATGAGATTTTGCATTTCGGCATGTAACTTGTTGGACAACTCAATCAGTGAGTCATCATGATAAAAGATAATGCAATTGTACTTTAACTTTGTTTTGCTTAGTTGTTAGTTATGTCCACATAACGAATTGCAAATTACTATCCTAACTTTCTTTATTAGTGTATTTATAAAGAAAGGTTAAGCCGTCACTCGACAGACCATGACCCATGCAATAAGAGATTCATTCAGTGTCAGTAGTACTACAGTGCACTCATGTTCATTATCTGAATACCAATATTCATTTATAACGAAACAAATGATGCAAATGAATTCATTTGACTGACTTAACAATCCCAAGTGACAGTGAAATCTAATCTGTACAATGTACGATGAAATGTCCTACCAGATGTACCTAGAAATGTTATTTTTTAGGCGAGGTTCTAAAGAGCGAGGAAAAGGGACACGACTGACACTAGAGAGAAGTGCAATTGTCAAGCGAATGATTTGCAAGACTGAAATATGAATATATTAAAGAACTTCTGACTGAAGAAATCACGCCAGTGAGAATGAAAGAAAGGTAAATTGTAAGCTACTATATTGTCAGAGGTGGGATTGGCATTTTCAGATTTTCAATATATGCATAAACTACTAGTGAGACAATCAAATCAAGTGGTGAAGATGAAGAGCATTCAATTCTCCACTTTGCACTTGGCTACTTGAACGTTTTAAAATTAAAGCTTGCCTTAACTCTGCATACTAATAATTGATAGGCTGGTGGTGGTGATGATGATATGATTATGATGCTAGGTCAAAGACATCATGAAATGCGCTTTTGTCTTTACTCCAAAATATCATCTAGTCTTAACCTCTTACTATTCAGCTTGTCAAGATGATTTATAAAATAGTGATGAATGATAATGACGAGACGGCCATAAAATCGTGTCGTTTAATATATGCGCTAAATGCCAATAAAATAACTTGGAAATCACACATTTTTATATTTGTACAACACCCAATTGATCCTAAAAGATATTTATTAAATGTTTTTCCACGTTTTTTGATAAATATTGATAATAATAATAGTTCAAGTTGTATAAATACAAAAAAAGTACAAGAAGGATTGAGAATGCGTTTTTGTCAATTATTTTCTTTTGTCATACACCAAAATGAAAAGTTAAAATTTTCTGTAGGAATTTAGACCTACATGGTTCAATAAGAATTCACAAACACAAATGATCAATTCTTTCATTAAATGCATTTAAAAAATTATAATATAATATTTTATTACTTGAAACACGACGACGAAGACAAAAAAGTTATTTGTATATGAGAGAGATGAAATTGTCATTAAAATTGACAAAATGTAGCAATAATAATATAATATAATAATAATTACTGTAACATTTAGCTGTTGTATCGTAACAATGAGAGGTGTGATACATACAGTTTATGTACGTACAAATATGATCATACTAAAAATCCTTTCAACTTTCAAAATTCAAACGCAATAAAAATCTAAATACTTTTTAATGAATGAAGACTATTCGCTATCGTATCATTACTTGTTACTTTTACGGTAAGTAAACTTGAGGAATACTAGCAATAAGACCTACAACTATATTATTTAGATAATAATAAGTATCAATAACACCCTTTTGAAATTTCAATCAAACACTACTAACAAATCACTGGATAGACGGCCCACTCAATACATGAAATCCAAAAAGCAACTTCAAAACTTTGGATAATCTACGTCAGTATTATAATATGATGGAGATGTACACATATATGATAATATCTTACTCGCTATTTGTATTTCTACTATAAGTATAGTTTTAATAAAAAAGAATCCCTTGTTTCTTGTTGTATGTAGATGCTGAGAAATACGGGGAATGTGCCTGGCTGGTCTCCTCTTTAAGCACGTTCTCCACGAATACGACGGGCCAACTGGATATCCTTGGGCATAATGGTGACACGCTTGGCGTGAATTGCGCACAAGTTTGTATCTTCGAAAAGACCTACCAAGTAGGCCTCGCTAGCCTCCTAAAATGATTAAAAAAATCAACAGTTAAGAATAACGTTCAGCCGATTCAGTGCAGGGTGGAAATTGTAAAATAAATTAGTCAAAATAACGCTATCGTACTTGAAGGGCTCCGATGGCGGCGCTCTGAAAACGGAGATCAGTTTTAAAGTCCTGGGCAATTTCTCTCACGAGACGCTGAAACGGCAATTTACGGATCAGCAACTCAGTAGACTTTTGGTATCTACGAATTTCACGAAGGGCCACGGTACCGGGACTAAATGGAGTCAAACACAATTATTTAAATAATTACATTAACTATCACTAATTAACTTATTATTAATAATTAGTTAAATGCTTTGATTTCTGATACCGCTTACCGGTAACGATGTGGCTTCTTCACACCACCGGTGGAAGGGGCGCTCTTACGGGCTGCCTTTGTGGCAAGCTGCTTACGTGGAGCTTTACCTCCAGTAGATTTACGAGCTGTCTGCTTTGTACGTGCCATTTTGATTCACTGATGAATTACTTCCGGAGGAACCGAACACGGGTTGATGAGTTGAAACCTAAAATCGGATAATTAAATACGCAATTAATAATGACACACTTTACTTAATTATACACAACTGAGCTATAACCAGAACTTAATAGTCCAATAATAAAAATACGAAAGAAACAACAACTGATATGGAAATAAATTGGCCCTTTTTTATGGTTGACATTGACGTCAACATAAAACCGTAATTAAAAATATAATGAACCTGCCTTTGGAATAGCACCAAAAAATAGAATAATTAAAATACAACTACAAGTATGCCGTTAGCTGAACTTCATTTAGCACAACCTAAACTAGTTTTAATTTTTTTGGTTAGGTAAAGCTACAACGGACAATAATCCTGACGTGGGCCTAGCTAGAAATGAACTGAAGGGAGCTCCAACGACAGACCATGATAACTGATAACAATCTCGATGATGATCTTGATTTCTTGTTTCTTTCAATCCAAAAATCCCTAAATGTCTATTTGCCAATACCAATTTTGTCGTATCTTCCATTTCCATCTACACAAACTACTACTACCTTGTCTCTCCCTTGTCCTTTCACAAATTGATAAGAAACCTACTCAACCATATAAGGAAATTTCAATCCAAAAATCCCTAAATGTCTATTTGCCAATGCCAATTTTGTCGTATCTTCCATTTCCATCTACACAAACTACTACCTTGTCTCTCCCTTACGATATTTTCTATTCTGTCCTTTCAATTGATAAGAAACCTACTCAATAAGCAATAGACAAGACTTTCCAGCAAAAAAGTGATATTATGGAAGTAGTCCACCACCAAAATACATGCAACCCCCGCCTTTTTAACTGTCGCTGAACCACCTTGTCATTCATAATTCATACCCGAACTTTGCACCATACCTTCCTTCTTTTAACTAACGACTCTTCTCTGCTCATTGTTTGTTATTGTTACTACTACTATATTTACCTTACCTTAGTTCCTTTTTTGTTAAAATTCAAAATATAAAGATGGTATAAAGAATTTCGAGAACGTGATCAGCGAGGGACTTTTCACCTAACTTGTCTACGCTTCAGAACTTTTTAATAGCCTAACCTCACTTGACTATACAAACTAGATCTACAAAATCTCAACTACACCACGACCACCACCTAATATTGCTGATATAATTCGTTCGCTTGTACAATGGCTGGCTAGCTATACTAATGATGATCATCCACCTCAACAAAAGTCAAAAACTATCTCATTTTTCCCTTCCCTAATTCCCTATACTGACAGAGTGGCAGAGTGCACACTTCCTATACTTCCAAGAACCACACAAGTGTGTATACAAGAATATTCCCCCTTCTCTAGGTAATTCACATAACGTTTACTTTTTACCAAGAAGCGTTATACACGAAATGCTCGCTTTTTCTACCATCCATCTCCTCCATTCCACTCAGCAACAGAGCAAAAGTAGTAAAATTATGGGCTTCAATGCAAAAGTTGACTCACTCACTCAGAGATAATTATATACCTTGATACACTCACTTGCACACAAAACTTGTATAAACCTAACTGAAAACTGCTGCTGCTGGGAGAGAAAAACGAAAAGAACAAGAAGAAACAGAAAGAGAGGAGGAGAGTAGAATTTACAGCAAAAAAGATGCACCACCACCACCATCAACAACAACAGCAGTACCAAGAAGGGGAATCCTCCTATGCTTTACGTGTGAAATGAAGAAAACGAAAAAAACAAGCACCAAGCGAGCGAAAAAAAATGTACACAAATTTCACAAACTCCACTGGTCTATTTTCACCGAAAAAAGTAGTAAATGAAAACTTGCCGGGGTAAACTTTACATCACTGTAAAACCCACAGAATACACTTTGTTTTGACATAAAACTCACCTGTAAAAAATGGAAAAAATCGATGAAATTTTCGAAAAATTCGATGAGAATTATTTTGTAGGTATTGTACACTAGCCAGGGAGAGATGATGAACACAACAACACTGAGCGAAAGACAAGTAAGGACTGCTTCACACAATGCCAATCTCAGGCATGGGCCTCGCAGCAACTGCGGTTATGGGAAAAGTACTGAAATTTTCGTGCGGGTGAAAATGCGCAAATAAATTCAAGAATGTACTTGGCAAAGGTCATTGCGCTAAAGTGGAAACATTTGCAAAAACGTTTTTACCATCTTTTCTGGGAGCAACGCATTTTTTGAATGGACCCTGTGAGAGAATTCTGACGTAACAACAAGGCTTGACGTTATTGGTGAAAATAACGGGCTCTGGGATTGGCTGAGTGAGGAACAAAGGTGAGAGCGCATTGGCCAAGGACGGCATCTCTACTCCCACCACCACTATCATCAACAACAATATAAACAATGCACATACCAACTACATACCTTTCCTCTATCTTCTACTTCCCTTCGTTTAACCCTTTCAATGAGTGCGTTTTTATTGCTATTTACGCGTAGTAGTATTAGTATTAGCAGAAGTAGTAGCAGTATCTCGTATATCTCCTCCTGCTGCTGTATTTTGCTCTTCTCTTCAATTTTTCATATCCCTTTTTCTCACTGATTACTTATAATTTTGCTATAATCATGCCGTTTATAAGCTAAAATGCGCATATATGCATTAATTTGAGTATAT
>JAANSP010003180.1:0-11677 GCA_036850745.1 Homidia socia
AATAATATTAATGAGTAAAAAATAAAGCTACTAGTATACATCCAGTTGTGCTGTATGACTGTATAGAAGAGCTCAGTAGCAGCGACATTGTGACAATTCCCCTTTCGCTGCCCTTATTCTCAACAAACAAGAGAACCAAAGCATTTTGCCAGCTAGTAACATACAACTTAGCAGGAGGTTCAAACTAATGGAGAAAAATTGCTCATTAAATTTTCACGCTTTTGCTTGCCTTGTGAATACGTACCTGGATGAAGGTGATTATTATGTCATGTCCCCGTTGACTGAATAGTGTGAGTGAGTTTTGCCTGTCAAGTCAACTTTTATCTCTTTTCTTCACTTCATTTCTCCTCCCCCAACACCATCATCCCTACTATTGTTAGCTTACCATTGGCTCATCATGCATCAGAGAAAGATGCTCTTCACTCGATTGCCTGCTACTCGTTCTACTTTGAGCTCATAATTAGCAGCAAACGTTGGATCTAATTACGAAAAATTAATCATGGCCTATCTATTGATTGCGTACACATTATTATCAACACATCCACCCCGACACCACCCACACATAAAATATTAACCACGTTCGGATTATAACATTATTGCGTAACATCTTTTGTGTTAGTGAATGTGTGAGCCAGAAAATTTATGTCTACTTATGCTTTTGCTAATTAGATATTTCCCTATTGCACCACCTGTTTTTCCAAAGTTAGTATTTGGAGTATCCTACGTTTATTTTTTCAATACAAGTTATTACGCCATAACAAAAACTTTTCCTATTCATGGTTGTTAAACTTGGCATTATGGCTACATAAACATTTTTAAACCCTGTCCTCACAAAAGGATATGTATAAATGTTGATAACTTGTAAAATACGATGTACGCTTCAAAACCATATTTAACAAAACAATAATAATTATTAGTATTCGATTTAATTTTTTTAACTCTGGATCAGTGTCCTAAATACACCAACCAAACTCACGAACGAAGTAAAAAAAATGTGTAAATACAAGAAAAAAATATTCAACTGGTGTAATTACAAATTACAGTACAAATCATCATAATTGTTATCAATAAAATCAGTCAAAACTAATTTGCGTCAGAGATTGCTAGAGGAGCTGAATCCAACAGCATATAAGAGTTGAACAGTTTCTGAGCCGTGGGTTTGCAGACATGGATGCATATTGTGTTTAACAACTGAATAATATTGTATTTTATACTTGCATATTAAATATAATATTACTACCCATAATATTATAATTATTTTATGTTGTTGAACTTTTTGAAACGTGCAGGTGTTTCCGGGAAGCCTATCAAAACAGCTTCTTTTAGCTTTCTCCATTTCTCCGTGATTTGGAGTGGATTAAACAGCACTTTTTCTTTTGCTCCTGCTGCTTGTCAGCATCATTATGGGGAGACATTGAGGCGTTGCTAATTTTCGACTAATTAGCAAGTTCAAGTCGGATTGGAAAGCAAATCTGTGAATGTCGCTGTATATAGAGCAATGACTTGTTACGGTAGCGGAAATATTGTCGTACGTAATAATGCTTATATACGTTTGACATTGTTCTCAAACATCGCACCAACCATTTTACTGCATACGTGTATACCATCAAAAAAGGCTTCATAAAAGGAGCAAGCTAACCAACACTCACTCACTGCGCCAGTCGTAGCTTTTTGCTTATGGATACTAATTGTAAGTTACCAGATAATATGAACCTGTAATTTCCAGTTAAGTAAGCAAATTCACGGTTGGATATTAGGAGAAGCAGTATTATTATTATTACACAGGAAAAGTTCTTTTTTGTCATCTGTATAAAACTAGGAAAGTTGTTAATTTGTAGAAAGAAAAGGCCCAGCTTGAGCATGTTCAGAAATTATTAACGAGGAAGAGGAATAGTTTGGTGGTGGCTCTTTCTCATTTTAATAGTAATAGTATTGTCATTCATTATACGCACTACACTAATAATAGCGGAATGAGAAAATGTCTCATCCATAATAAATATCATCATTAACGCTCCTCTCCCATTTTACCCTCATTTCATGTATCATCTCTTCCTCTCTCTCTCTCACTCACTCTCATTCTAATTTAGCACCTCACATTGCTTCACTTTCATTTATTTCATGAATGACGCATTAAATCTCCACACAATCAACCAACAAAAGTGTCTACTGTAGTTAGTAGCTACCACCATCACTACCACTTTTGAGCAATTCCAAATGCATGCAATAAAACTTGAATAAATCTCGGAATAGTACAAAACCAGGTTAGAAATAAAATGGTGCCTACTAAAGCATAATGTTTTGACCTTAGCAGAAAGTGAAAAGATTGTGATGGAGTATAACTAAATATTATTATATGTTCTTTATAAAAGTATATAGGTAGGCACATAATAGTATACATATCACTTTTGGTTTGATCGTAGCCAAACTAAGATCCGAGTAATATGTTTCTTCTTTGCAAAATAACATTCTCATTACCGAGCAACTGGAAAGACATTAATTTTGCTTCAATGCTCCTTTTTTCCTTAGCATGTCTGGAAAAATATTTGCTTTGAAAGGATAGGTGGTAAACTCCCGTTCATTAAAATTTATTGAACCGACCCTTCATTTGTTTGTGCGGAAAAGTAAAAAAAGAAGTAGTAGCTGCTTATAACCAGTTACTTACAGTTATTGTTGGTATTTTACAAGAAGCAACTTACTGTGATATTTACCAATGATGCTAAACTAATAATGTGAATCCCTTTTCCCTTATTTTTTGTAGAAAATAGTATGAACATTATCATCATCCCATGCATTCACAAGTGCTAATACAAATTAAGATACTCTGACTTTAATCTGGTGTTATGCGAAAAGTGGTCAAATTACATCATTACCACATTTGCTATGATAATGTAGCAGTTGTCTCAGTTCCTTTTGGAGAGATAAAAAAAGGGAGGCAGAAGCACTTATTATTCCATCCAGCAGCAGCGGCAGTAGCAGTAACAGAGTCCCAGCTAATTAGCAAACTCCACAACAATAAATACATGGCAGCAGTAGCAAGTAGAAGGAGAGCAAGTAAAGAATGTTAATTTGAATCATCATCATCATCATGTTTACCGTTTAAGAGTAAATCACATCATTAGTAGTACTTTTACTGTTGCTGTTGGTCTACACGGAGGAAGCTCATATTGCTGGTGTTGTTCACCAGGGAAAAACAAAGTGACTTGTGTAAAAGGATAATAATAACAATGCTAAATAACACACTGAAAAAAATAAACTTGTGTATTATGTTTTGAATGTATACGTATCTATATTGCCTAAATGCGGATATGAAGAGAATGGAACCAGTTGGTTGACAATATATTCATGGTAGTCATCGTAGTAAAAAAAACATTGTACTTGCTGGGAACTGTACTGCTCCTCTTGTGATGCTGAAGGGACGAGGACGCGGACGGGAAGAATAAGAGAATGAAAAATCTAATCGTTACAGTTTCTCGGTTTTCGACGGAGAATGAGTATTGTATGATAGTACCACTACATTTCTAACCGCCATACAACTGCACAGCAAAAATAGTACATATAATAATAGTACAAAACAGTGATATTTATACACTTGTAAGATACGCCAAAACTACTACCACAAAAAATCCTTGTTATTTTACATTTTTCTAGTAGATTTTGACCAAATTTGTTGCTGTACTTACATTATCTGTATCATGTGTAAAGTTGTAATGGTAATAATAATGATGTTGATAGGTTACATCATTATTAAACACCAAGAGAACTATTATAGTTTCACCATTTGCTTTGTGATGATGATCATTGTTATCATATCCAAGTCATCGAAACGAAATACTGCTGCGCTGCTACCAAAATACAAAGAGCAATTTTCATGCTAATATAATGGCACGGTGTGGACGGTGGTATGGCTGTTGCTATAAAGGGTAGAGTCCATATTGCATGGTGGCTTGTGACTTACAGTGTGCTGTAAATATTTTAAGTTTGCTGCTGCTGTTAAACGATGTGCACAGGTAGCTGCAGCGTAACTACCCGTTCAAAGTGTACCTACATGACAAAAAAAGTTGTCGAGGACTGAGTGGACAGACAGAATTTTTCCACAGATATAATATTAGACAACACATATGGTCTTGCCTTGATCTCTTGTGGGTACTAAGGGACTTGTTTCCCCTCCACTCATCATCAAAATTTTATTCACCACCGCCAACCATTTTCTCTCCACAATCAAGCATCTCATACAAGACCAGGAAAGGCAGTCAAAGTATGTAAAAACCCACTTTAACAAGTTTCCACCTATGTATATTTAAAGAAAAGGACAGAAAGCCTGCTTATTTTTCACACTGGGAGAAAGGAGAGAGGTGACACTAATCTTACTTTTATTATATTTTATTATAATAACACGGCATAATATAATATGTATTCCTACCAACACAAGAAAAATGGAGAAGGAACAAATGCCGTGTTAATATAATGTGACTGCTGCTCCATAATAATAATATGACTACCTTTGAGCTTTTCAAAAGAGAATGGAGAGAGCAATGGAGAGAGAGAAGGAAAGAACCACAAAAACATTTTAAGTTTTTGCCTCTTGCTGCTCAACTCTGTTCTCCTTCTCATCAGCAGGAGCAGGCACATCTATTTTACTTGCCCAAGTTTGTTTCCACAGGATTTTCACTGGTTTTGCTACTCGGTTTGACTATATGTGTGATAGTTGTTATTTTTGTTGTTGAAACCGGGTGACTTGTGAAAGTTTTTGGTGGGTTTCATTCAGCACTACTAGTTGCAGTAGTAAGTGTTGTTTCTTTCTGCTGGTTTGTGATGATGTTTGTTCCCAGAAATGATGCCATCTGAACCAGATAATAACTTGCATAATGTGAACATGTGTGAGAGTTGCTGTGATGTTGCCTATGATGACTCGCTTTCGCTCCTTATTTTCTCATCTCTTTCCCCATTTGTACCATTCTTTTACGGTGATGATGATGACGACTACGGTGGCATGTTTTAAGGTTGTTTTCGTTGTAGTAACGACAACGTTGACGACGACGAGGAGGATCATGATGATGATAATGGCAAGTGGAGATAAAATTGGAGACCGACCTATTAATAAATGAGTGTCCCTTGGGTACAGCCATAAATTTCTATGTGGATACATACATAAGTATATATTATATATAAGAGAATGAATGCATAACTTTTATTTTACTTTATAAAAAGTAACATTGAAACACTATACACACCGCAGTTTACACACTCCGTCTCTGGCATAATGTCTCACGTTTACTCTAAATAATATTGTATCATTCGATGGTGGTAGTCTGATGATGATGATGGTAGTTATTATTGTGTTGTCATATCATCATCATATCTTCTCTCATGAATACGTACGATAATAATAATAGTAATAATAATAATGTAATATGCGTACTTATTTACGTATCTGGGGAGAAATGCGAGCATTATGATGTGTTTAAAGGGCAACCAACCACTTTCTAGAGAAGGTTTATAACTATCAACGTAATAATATGGTGATCCTATCTTGGCAACTGTTAAAAACTTAGTGCCGAGTGTAAGTTTCGCACATAAATGTGGTGGCGTATTATACACTATGCCTATTTAAAACTCATTATTATATAATGTATACGTCTTGTACAGGTTTACTATTCACAACCAATCTACTACCAATGCAATGCATTCACTGATAATAAATTATTAACAGTAGTAATCGCAATACACTAATTTTGGGATGCTTTTTTGCTTTTCAGCAAAATATACTAAATCGATCCAATTAAATGGAATAACAAAACCATACTCGGGTAAAGGAGCAAAAATAAGAATGAGAGGAGTGAACAAAAAAATAGATAAAATTATTATCAAAATCCATTGCTATTACACTGTGGAACTAGATTATGTTCCTTAAGCCAGTATTCTAGTTGTTATGATCCCAGCAGCAAGGACGATGATTTGTTGGAAAAAGAGAGGTTGAGTGTTGGCAAAGAAATGATTGCAACAAAAGAGCAAAACTTGTGCACAAAGCTTACCTATGGGACTGTCAAGCACAAATTACAAGTTATCTAAGTCATTACCATTATGCTATTACGCCAAATCTGATAAAAAGAGTGTTCTCTTTCGTTTTTCTAACATTTTCATGTGCCACTTATTTTCTACGATGTAGATAACTAAGTAGTGAAAAGGAGAATTAGATGAGAAGAGTGAGAGAGCGAACGTTGTGAAACAGCGATATTATATGTAGATCATGCGTGGAAAAGTCATGCAACATATCGTTTTTACAAGTTTTCAAAACTTATCATGATAATTATGTGTACGAACAATAGATACACGTGTTATATAAATAGAGATGAGATTTTATGTAGGGATGTATTTTATATTTTACATGAATGCTCATACATTGAAAAATCCTCCGTATTATTGCACAATCTTTAAGTTTTTAACAAGCTATTTATTATGTATTATCAGTGTACAAAATGAACAAAATATCTGAAAAAGTAAAAATGGCAGGAAAACACATAGTTTTGTAAATGCGTATTTGTCATCATTTTAAGTATAAACATCTTGG
This sequence comes from Homidia socia, assembly GCA_036850745.1. Taxonomy (NCBI): domain Eukaryota; kingdom Metazoa; phylum Arthropoda; class Collembola; order Entomobryomorpha; family Entomobryidae; genus Homidia; species Homidia socia. Next base: position 6,569 of record JAANSP010003180.1, read on the forward strand.
TAATTTCAAGAGTTAAAATTTAATGATGCACATTAAAGTTTACTGGATATTATGCAAAGTGCATTACAAGCTGATAACCAACACTCTATATACGAATCGTATCAGCGCGTTAGAAAGCATACATACATCAGGAGGGCGACTCATAAGGACACTTTCCTCGGTATCTTCTAAAATGTCCTCCATTTTAGTTTTTTTATCTTGCCTTTTTAAGTTTTACTGGTATTGACTTAAAAATGTAACATTGGCAAGCGGAAGGGCACCATTATCATCATCAGAGCAAGTGTAGCATGGACTGGTGTGGCACAAGAACGGGAGAGAAGGAAAGAGAGTGCAGGCAGAAAGAAAGGAGCGCAACTGAATATTTAATATGTGCAATTTCCACTTCATATCCGAGCATATTCGCAGAGGGAGTTGTGAATGAGAAAAAATGTAGTGTCATTTTCCTTTCGATATCACTGTAGATAGGACCCCAGAGACTTTCACTACAAGAAGGATGAGGATAATAATGTCGCCTTATTGCATTACACACCATCTGTAACGACATAATAAATGTAATAATGGGTCCTGGAGACTCAACTCGATCAGCTCAGTTGCCGCTTTTATTTCGCCTGCTACTACCACTCCTCATGTAATACTTTTTCCTTCAACGTTTTATTCCTGTTAGTACGTCAAGCAGTCCCTTGGCATCCTACATTATACGACGATGGCAAAGTTTTTTATGTGCACGATAGAAGCAGAATGAAATTTAGAACAAACGAGGAGAAAAAAGTAATGTGCTTTTTAGTTGACCTCAATGCTCCATGTAAAAATACAAGGAAATATATGAAACTAGGCAGAAGAGAGAGAGAGAACGAGAGATCAAATTTTAAAGTACATAAAAAGACATTTTATTGAACAGCTATTATCATCATCAACATGATGAACAATAGTAAACGTAAAGTGTAGAAACTAGAGATAGTTCTTTTATTTATTGCTTACTTGCGCTACTGAATGCAATCAAATGAATCAAAAATAATACGAAGGTACCTTTTATCATACTACACTGCCGTTTCTTACTTTTCCAAGAAAACTTGTCACTTTTCATGGTTGCTGATAATGATTATGTTGTAAAACTATCATAATAAACTTTTCTCACCAGAGTAATATTTTTCTCACACACACAAGTATATTCGATACTGTCACATCAGGATTTTTTTTACTGTATTGCCATTTCATTGTATAAATTTTTTGTTGATAACCACACCACACAAGTCATCACCATCACCAGACAACTTGTTTTTTGCAGACAGTTTTGTAGTAGAATAACAACTAAAAGCGGTTATCTTTTCTTGGAAGGCCATGGAATGGAGGAAGAAAGAGATTCTTTGCTTTGAAAGGATGCAGCTCAATGCTAAAGACACCGCACCACCACCACTGTCTTTTATGGTGGTTCATATTTTTGTACTGTTTACTTCTCAAAGCCAACGGACAAGTTAAAAAAGGAATACATACATATACCCATATAAATAAAATGAAATCCCCAGCTTAAACGAAGCTTGACTAATATAATCTCATCTTTTGTTGACTACACTACTCTGCGGTTCACTAGTTTGGAATGGAGAATTATGTTAAGGTACCATATTTGCGGTTCTAGTTAAAAACCTTTGTCATCTTCATTGTGCAACTAATTGCGAATGCAGTACGTAATGAACTGACGTCTTCATCCTCGTTTTATCTCTTAACGAGGATATATGCTCCCATTGTTTTTATTTATTTGTGCTTTGCAAGTAGATACCTACCTAGGCATTTGCATGTGTTGGAGGCAGTCATATGTAAGCGATCAATTATTTCAATTGTTAATATTATTATACCGACAAAATAAACGCCAAAGAGTACCGAAGCGACAAGAGCAAATGGAATTCAGCCGTTTGGATGTATTTTCACACATGAAACAAAATCATTTACGTTGCCCTTATTAAAATAGCCTTGTCATTTTGCCGACATTTTCCAAGAGGTCACATGAGTCATTTATTTGGTAAATGCTCTTATTCCAAGTTTTCAAAAGTTGCCGATGTAAAAATTAAGCTAAATAGCTAAGCTAATAAGTTAATAAGCCATGTAAAACAAAAGTTTTTTTTGGATATATGGAACGTATGTAACTCTGTGTAAGAGCCAAAAATTAAGCGACAAAATAATGGTTTCATTCCTCCTCGGTAATGATATAAATCATTTGTGCTTGGACATAGTTGGAAGAAAATGAAACGGCACCATGCACCACTTGCCTCGTCTTTATGGGCTCTTTAAAATCTTTCCGAAAAAGTGGTATATGGTTCAGTGCATTAGCAGCGGGTGAAATAGAATGTTGGAAATGATGAAGAGAGTGAAGAAAAATGGTATTTCCTTTTTTCAGGATAATAAATGCATGTACACAGCTTCAAAGATGATTTGACGGTCAATAATAATGAGAGGCAATTAGCCCTTTACTCGAAGCCGTTTTGCTTTCCAAGCAAAAGAAAAAATACCGCTGGTGTTATTAGCTTCGGAAATTGATTCAAAGTGAAAAGGCCGTCATGATGTTACGTAGCACCCTAGTACAAGCTTACGAAAAAAATCACAACTCCCTAAATCCGGTCAGATTAAGTATCCATTACATTTATTACCGCTACTTATTGTTTATATGGACGGCCATCCCAGAAGCTGAGAAGGGTGTCAGGATCTTTTATAAATATATATTGTCGAATAAAATAGTTATAAAGTCATATTGGCTTTCATTTTAAATCAGAGTAATTTTTTAGCTTTATAACTATTAAATTGTATTTGAAACAGAAACAATTGCGGTTATTGTATAAAAATGTGGAACCTCATTCGGAAGTCCAACTTTTTCCTCGTTTACTGCCCATAGAAAATTGTAACTTTGAGAAATCTTCGTGAGCAAAAGGGCAGAACTGTTGTGAGTCACATCTGCACAGAAGCAAAATGTACTGGGAAACTGGTTGTGGCTTTCTGGAAGGCAGCTGGACCACTACGTACAACCGCTGCTGCTGCACTAACACCACTCTACCATTCAACCAGTAAGAACGGCACAACTGAGAACCTCCGCCATATATTCCTTTCCTTTTTCCGAGTAAAATGTCCTTACGTTACGCATGACATGCTACAAATAATATGGCAACAGTTAACATTTTTCTTGCGGTTCCCTTTCACTTCACATTTTTTTAACAAACTAGTAGGTAGATCGACAGCGGCAATAATGTAAGTACTTTAGCTTAATGAATCACCGTGTTAGAAATTTGGTGAGTAATGAGGATGATTAGTTGTATTTAACCAACACCGTCAAACCCTAAAAAGACACTCGTTTATTAGCTTTTCCGTCAATAACCTTGTCTTTTCTTATTTCAATTACGCACGGTTATTAACAAAATATGGTAGGTTGCACTTGCAAGCATTGAGAAGGCTATGTGATGTGCAACCTTTCTGGTGATGCCGACCGAGCTGTCATTCATTTACGCTTGTTAAACCTCTCTTGTGAGATTTTTTTATCTGGCTGACATATGCACTAATACATGCTGTATCCCTTACTATTTACAAATAATAGGGCAAAGTTGTCAGTTTACAGTTTTTAAATGAGACTTTTAAAAAATAACTGGAAAAATTATTGCAATATTTTTGCATGCTTACTTCAAGAATTTCAAGCTGAAATTCATTTTTTCAAAAAAGCTATAGATAGTTGAACGCAAATGTTTTCAAATTGTCCAAGTAATATTTTTTGCTCAATTCTTATATAGTAATTAATTTGAAAGTACTCGTAGTTGGTAGTAAAATGCATAATGGATTATAAGAGAACACAAATAAATAGTGTTTACAACAAAAATCCCAAATTCAATATTATCATTAGTACCATGTAAAGGGCCCGCATGATTACAACTATCATTGTCATTGCCATTGCCATAACTTGGTAGTCAGCATAGAAATCACGTTCCATCTGCTTCTGTTTAGAAAAGAGCAAAATCTCGAATAGACCCCTTTTCTCTGGCTTGACTGAAATAAACAGTATTATTCTTTCATCATATAAGTCAATCTAGCAAACAGAGTTTTTGACTGTGTGCTTTCATGTGGTTTCTCTAATTCGTTTAGAGGCCACCGCATCGGACGTGCACAAATACTGATGTTTGATGATGGTAATGATGATGGTGTGAACATACGGTATATTTTTTAAATAGAAACTGACAGACAAACCTAGCTAAATGAATAGCAATCTCTATCTCTCTAATAATACCGACATAGGTAGAAAATATTATCTAGAAATGGAACAAAGCTGGTTTGTTAAATGCTACATGTCCATTGAAAAGGACCCGTTTTTTTCTTGTAAAAAGTAAATTTCGGTTGAAGGGCGGGTGTCGTTTTAATGCATGGCCCACAACAGAACAGAAATTGTTACATGATGCGGTTTGCTGGTAACGTGCTTGTTTAAGTGAAATGAATCCAAAAAAAAAATACACACACACACATTGCTAAATATATTAACGTTTGTTCTCAACCAGCGGCAGCGGCACATATTGTTGCTATGAATTAATAATGAAGTTGTATAAAGCAAACTGAAATGATACCGCCGCTACCACCATCAGTGTAACAACTGGACACAGTGATACCTTTGTAGAAATATCGCATTACAAATGCTCCCTGCTCCCTTTCTTTCTGCTATAATAACCGAAAAGGGCCTTTCTCAAATAACATGTTAATGCGCTTCATAGAAAATTTCAACACGATGTATCTTTTAAAAGAGCAACCGCAATGTTATTTTCAACGCTAATTAATGTCGACGTTATGAAAAGTATATTATATTTCCGTACTTGTGATGGTAAACCGTAATCACAATGAATAAATATGACAAAAAATAGAAAATTTTACTTTATTGATAAGCGAAACTAATGAACATTTGGAAAGATTCTTATATAAATAGTTAAAGTAGTAGTAATACTGACTTAAAGAAGGTATTATTACTTGTATTTACTGAACTATACCAACCTGCACGCATATCTTAATTAATGTTTGCTTTAAAATCTTATTCTGGCCAGTAATTTCAACGAAAATAGTTGAATATTTTTTCAAACTCAAATAATAATAATAATA
>JAANSP010003181.1:0-11676 GCA_036850745.1 Homidia socia
CGACGAATTGTTTTGTAGTGCATATTTACACTTGCCACCGCAACAATAAAATAAATGCGTGAAGTTTAGCATTGAGAATGTCTCCAAAAATAAAGAACCTGTATAAGTAAGTGTAAAATTCTGAGAAGAAGCGCCTGTCTCGCACTTGAGAAACGACGAGATGATTACAACAAATGTAAATTGCATGTCAAGTGGAGCCAACTTGACAAAAGTGGATCAGAGGACAAAAAAAAACTATAAACAATACCACATTGCTTATAAAATATATACACAATGTCTATACACATTTTACTCCAGCACAACGAGGTATTCCAGTGAAATCCATTGTCTATATGTTCTTATAACTAAAGCGACCTTGCCTCCAAGTAAAATTTGTTGCTGGCATGAGAAGCATATAGGTAAATATCTGCAGCAGACATACAATGTTCTCGTACATATATATACAATAGGAGTAGTAGTATCACTGGCCACGTTTTCCTAGAAAAGGAACCAATTGTGCAAGTCTTTTTCATCATCATCTTATCTTATGGCGTCTTATAAAGATCAAAGTTTTCTTATAAACATGTTTTTGCTCCCACCTCCCACAATACATCTTTCCGTTCTCGTGCTGCTCTCCACCCACGCCTTTTTTCCTTCCAAGCAATGTCATTATCTATTTTCAGCTTTTCCAGCAGGAAAAAGTGGTAGAAATAGAAGCATGTGTTCTAGAACTGTACCGCATAGATAGGCGGCGGTGGTAGGAGCGCGTGTTACTTTTAGAATGGTATGCTAAACAGAATGAAGATTCACAGCTACGGAAATAACGAAACAGTCCCACTCAAGTTGCACACGACACTTTTATACAACTCGCTCCTCAACCAATTTTGCTGCTTTCCTCATGGTTTCATTTCACAATAATCATCATAAATTATTACGCGTGTATGCTTTCACAAGATTGCGCGGGTGGAAGCGGAGGAGAGTTAAGGAGATAAGTGAATCAAGATAATGTAAGTAGTTTTTTTTCTGCACAGGGCATTTAAGCATGTACAATTTATATAAGTAGTGGTTGTTGTATTTGGACATATAAACGGTTAACAAAATTATTACAACAACCTAAGCATGACATTGGTGTGGTGTGAAGTTCGTTGCAACTGCAAGTAACGGAAAAAAGGTCATGAGCGCAAGAAGTGAAACTTGTTCAGAGAGCAGATCGAAAGCCGTCTTGGGATATGATACGACCTCGATAATCTCCACGGCAAAACATGTATATAAGAACAATATGACGCGAAACAGAACTTGCAAATATGTAGACTAATATCAGAAGTATTTGTCCACCCCCGCAAACACTAAGCGTGCCATACCAAAGGTCATGAGCACAAGAAGTGAAACTTGTTCAAAGAGCAGATCGAAAGCCGTCTTGGGATATGATACGACCTCGATAATCTCCACGGCAAAAAATGTATATAAGAACAATATGACGCGAAACAGAACTTGCAAATATGTAGACTAATATCAGAAGTATTTGTCCACCCCCGCAAACACTAAGCATGCCATACCTATTTCATGTAGCGTAGGAAGTCTGGCTCTGGCAAACTATATACCAACAAGCAACAATAAGTTTGCAGAAACAAAGTAAGAGAATAATCTAATCATTACACAAAAGTACAATTATGAGAGTGAGCATAACTTCTCGAATGTTAATTAACTAATATTAAATTATTATTTTTCTTAATAGTTTTTAATTTCTTATTGCAGTACATTATTATTCTCACAATTTATTGCAAGAATTGGATCGTTTCATTAACAATTGATGCTTGAAATTCATCTAATAATAATCATAATAAATAATCCTCACATATGCTCGCTTTCAGACAATCATGTGACCATCATTCATTGAGTTTCATAGAAAACACACTGCAGAAAACTCGTGAAATCCTGATCTTTCTCCCCCTAATTCACTGCTTTCACGCAATATAACACACTGCTACACTACTTCACCACACATTCCTTTTTGAATTTACTTCATTTAGGCAATATGAACAGTAATATGATTTTATTATGTTTTACGTGCATGCATATGTGCCTAAATACACTAGATAAACAAGTGAATGCGGATTTAACTGGCTAAATGGAATTGCTTGTTTTTCTCATTCATTAAGCTCACGCTCGGTTGGTGTAGGTGGATTCCTTGGGCAGAATGAGGCAAAGATCATTAGTTCCAATGAAACGCAAGAGCTTTTACTTCAACTACCACTACTACAGTACTACACTCAAAATTTAGGTAGTTATACAATCATTGACTGTAAGTTCATTTGCTATAAAATAGGCGTCATAGCAATAGACCTACTTAAACACCATCATTTCAACTCTGAAACTACACGAAAAGCGAATCGTTGTTGTGACAAGTTCTATATATCCATCTATTTTCCCTAAAATTTCTTCCATAAATGTTCAATGTGCTCTTTTGCAAAGCAAGCGAATTATCGAGCGGTGGTTGTTTGCTAAAGTTGGTTCACTCGCGTCGTAAAGTTCCTGCTCTTGAGAGTAAACTTTAGGTAGGCTTAAAAAATTTCCACTAATGAATTGTAAAATTACGAATGCAAGCGCGTAGTTCGTTTATTTTTCTTTTTTCATTCAATCCAGAAATTACAAGCGTGTTGGCTTGGTTAGCAAAATTTTATTTTGTAATAATAATAAACGAGTCATGTATGCTACAAACTGCCATTGCATTGAATTTTTGACGTGATGACAGTGACACACGGTTTGTAGGATAAGTAACCTAATTCATTGCACACTGTGAGTTGAAAAAGAATGTGCTTCATACCATTAAAGCTGTCAGTTTTCAATGTAGTGCGCATAATGTGCGTATAAATTATTGTTGTGTACCTTCTCAAATTTTCATTTCCATAAAACATGCTGTCCAGAACACAAATATAATAGTTTCATAAAGTACAGACATGCTGTCAGCGAAAGTTTATAATAATATGATGTTGCGTAGCAAATGTTTTGAATTTATAATATAATACACCTTTCCCAACTTACATACAGACCTGCACTCGGCTCCTTTCATATGGATATGTCAAACTTTTTGGCATTTTGATTTACCATCAAATTATTATTGCATTTCACCCGTCAGCAGTTCCGTAGTCGTATATCACAACATACATGATAAAAGTTTGCTGTTACAAAAATATCTTTTCCCTTCCACCAAAATCTTTTGTTTACTATCTTTGGTGATGGAGCAATACTTACATACACGTTTATGCACCTTACAGACTTATCCTAACAAGTTTCGCTTTGTTGGTTTTTGTAGCAAAAAAGCGGCCATCATATCGCTTTTGTCCATCGAGTAGTCGAATAATATGCTAATGTGATTACGCAATTAAAACTTTTACTTCCACGTGCTATCATTATCATTAATTCATTTTTGCAATTGTTTTGCCTTCTTTAGCAAGCTCGTAGAATTCCGTTGTGATGCATGTTACTAGTGCTCCGTACCATTATTATCATTATCATAATCATCATCATCATTACATATCAAGTCGAATATCTCATTTTATTAATTGCCCATCTCACTTGACTGTTCCTCGTGGGAATCATCATCATTACATTGAAGTCGAATATCTCATTTTATTAATTGCCCATCTCACTTGACTGTTCCTCATGGGGCACTTTGTTGAATCCGTGGGATAAAAGCGGACAGAGACATGAATATTGTAACACGTTCAGGATTTTACGCAAGCGTTCATAATAATAGGCTGACGGGTCATTACAAAGAAAATTAAATAGAATGAAGCCTCCAGGGTCATACTTTGTCCACCAACCAACCCAACATCAAAATTCCCCTATGCTCGCTCACCTCAATTTTTTCACGTTCTTTGAAAAAGAACAAGTAATGCAGGCAAAAGTAGTATTGATCTTTTTCACTGTAGACAGATGATTGAATTTACCAAAAATATGTTCAGTGTTTCACACTAAATACATCCGGACGTAACTAACTACGTACATCATCAATTTATAACCCGAGATTAAATAAATCTCAAAGCATCGTAGACAATTTATTAGCATCCAGATCAATATTGGCTTGGAAAGGAGAAAGTTTTATTGATATTACTCTACCCTACAATAGGGCTTAACTTGCAAATCTCTTTCACTGCAGACAGATGATTGAATTTACCTAAATATGTTCAGTGTTTCAAACTAAATCTAAATGCCTCCATATGTAACCATCTACGAACATCATCAATTTATAACCCGAGATTATATAAATCTCAAAGCATTGTAGACAATTTATTAGCATCCAGATCAATATTGGCTTGGAAAGGAGAAAGTTTTATTAATACTACTCTACCATACACTAGGGCTTAACTTGCAAAGTTAGCTTTACTTTGAATACGTTGAAATGAAAGTGAATGCATCATCATGGCTATACGATGAAATTAATTGCAGTGGTGAGAAGCAAAATGGATGAAACGGACACAAATGAAAGTAATGATGATTGGAAGAAATTCTACTTGACTGCTGCTGTTTCATTGCTTCTTTGTACTCCATAATGAACCCAGCCATGACCAGGGCGTATATTTATATTCAACTTGATAGTTGGCTGAACACTGATGCTAATGGTCAAGAAGTGCATAAAGTTTTACATGTATTTTTCTTTCCCGCAACAAACTATTTATCAGTCTGAGCAGTGCCTACATTGCACTTAATCTTATGTATATACAAAATGTAATTCCAGACCCTGTCAGACTTCACGTAACAGTTGTGCGATGTGATGAGTGAGTGATCAAATAGCCCACTCTCAACTTTCTCCGGGTTTTAATGGAGAAAAGTGGTGAAAGGAGAACGAGTATCCGATTGTAAACGTAAAAGGGAAACCGACACACAGGAAAAGAAAAAGGAAACGAGTGGAATTGAAAGTAAACCTGTTCCAGACTGATGAACAAATACACATATATCTTGCTCAACACATAATTTTATGCACATATTATACCGAGTTTCTATCAATACTTGTATATTTCTTCTACTATAAAACCTTGGTCTTGCCAGATTGTCATCAAACGGAAGCATATACACCGCACCACCAAAACTATACACGTTTTTACAATTCTGGCCGAATCCATTTTCCATCAAACTGGATGAGCACAAAACTACTCTGGTTTTTTGTGTGCTTTAGCTGACAATGTACATAAGTGGTGTTGGGTTGGCTGGCTGGTGATTGCGGGCACATGCATAAAACTCGTTGTAATAAAATAAAAAACATACACAGTAGAAGGAACGTTCAACATTTTCCTTCTTGAGTATTATTTAAAACATACACAGAAGAAGGAACGTTCAACATTTTCCTTCTTGAGTATTATTTATCTTGGCCATCTATCCTTTTAACCGAACTGACGCAAAGCCATCTAGTGTAGTGGTAGTAGTCAGTCACCTTTCCCAGAGTTGTTCACTCTATTCACTTGATTGGTTTTGCGTTTGAGTGAACAGCACCGTGGACCGTGACATGGCTTTATCAATCTAGGTATTTGTCTAAAACTCGCATAAAATGTGCCGCCTATTCTATGCTCTTATGAGCATGAAAAAGTCCTGAATAGGTTTAATATAGATGAGCTCTTCAGCTCCCTTCATTTTACGACGTTTTCTATATTCATCCGAATAAGTAAGCACGTATTTTTACTCTCCACCAAGCATCAATCATAAAAACCTGACAAGATAGGATCAACGGATCAACGACATAAATGATAAAGTTCATATATTATTGCGCAGTTCCAGGGACAGAACCGTCCAATTTTCCGTTTGTTGTTTTTCTTGCATTTTTATAAATATTTAAATTCAGCTGTTTCGATTGTTATTTTTCGATTATCGGAAAAAATAAGGTGGACTTTAAATGCCTAACTTTTGACGTAAATAAGATGCCTACATCTACCTGTACTTCAAGGTCCAGTGTCAAAATAAGGTAAATATTAAAAAATAATAGTCACAGCGTTTCATGCGTCATAAAATTGTCAGGTACTTCATTTCACATTATATCATTCATCCTTGAGCTTCAATTTATTTACAAGTTTCCGAGTCAAAATAAGGCAAATATTAAAAAATAATAGCCAGAGCGTTTCATGCGTCATAAAATTGTGAGGTACTTCATTTCACATTATATCATTCATCCTTGAGCTTCAATTTATTTACAAGTTTTCGCTCTTTTTCCCAGTAAAACCTTTTTTATTACAACTTGTGGAACATTTTCACTACTTTATAAGTAGCATCAACTCTTAAAAAACAATATGGAAACTGCCAGTATATAATACTTTTTTTTGTTTTCTTATTGGATTGCCTTTTTCATTGGTTGAATATTTTTTACGGAAGAAGAGTGCTGTCATAAACAAGTAGTTGGGTAAATATATAAAAGAGATGAAAAACTAAAACTATTCGAATGTAATCGAAATTTTATTTTATAACAAAAAACTTGACTTTCCAATTTTTTTCATAGGTTCCTTCTTATAAATCTTAAAAACTACCAGAAAATCTAGCCGCAAATGTGCCACATCTGTGCTGCTACTGCGCACATTCAGTTGAATTCTCGTGTTTGTATTTCTATGCAAAATAAAACTTAAATAGCTTGTCAGCTTTTTATTGATTACGGTCATCCATTCCAATCTCAAGTCATTTTCCAAGAGCTCACTCACACGCAATCGATGGTGATAGTGTGTTAGTAGTAAAGCTGCAGTAATCTTGCAATTTCTAGAAGAAGGAAGCTTATATTACTGCATATAATACAATACAATGCGTAAACTTTTTGGCACAACATATCATAGAAAACTAACAAACACGGCGAATACATTCCCTTTGCATTCCATCCCACATTTCTTCTGCTATCCTTAAGCAAATAAATAAACTGTGCCGGAAAGGCAAAATAATGGAAAGTACAAATCCCAAGCAATCCAATCCATTACAATTCCGCCATTATCTTTATCCAATGGCACAATCTAATTCTATTCCAATCCCAACATCAGCAGTGGTAGACGNGCAATCCAATCCATTACAATTCCGCCATTATCTTTATCCAATGGCACAATCTAATTCTATTCCAATCCCAACATCAGCAGTGGTAGACGGACTACCACCAGCAGCAGCAGTGCAAGCAATAACTAATAATCCGAAAGGCTAAATCACATGATTAAGTAAGTATTAAGCGAACATTGAAGTAGGGAAACAAGTAGGAAATTTTTGCAGTACGGTCGGAGCAGCGTTTGCTTTCTTTTTCCATCTTGTTTGTACCATCTGTGACCACCTGACTAGAGTTAGCTTTCTGTATATAACAACAGCTCTTTTGCCAGAAGCGTCTCTGGCTGGCTGTATGATGATGACGTTGATGAACACGGTAAACGACTTGTTTTGTAATGGATGAGCGGTAGACATGCCATACGTACCTACGAATGAGCTTTCTATAAATAATTTTTATTTTCTATTTTGTGTACTTCTGCTGCTGCTAGTATTACTAGCATCCCACTCTAAATAAACTTGCGCTGGTACTAATGTTCGCACTTTAAACCATCATCATTATTCTCATGGCGTGTTATTTTTTGTCACGAAAAATGCAGATGGAATTTTATGGTATAACCGTATTATTAAATTACTCATGTTCTATTCAAAAAAATAATTATACTCGTTACATCATTAATTCCTACTCACAAACGGAGCAACAGAGAAAATTCAGATGAAAAAATTTGTGAAAGCCAAGATGGAATTTTATGGTATAACCGTATTATTAAATTACTCATGTTCTATTCAAAAAAAATAATTATACTCGTTATCATTAATTCCTACTCACAAACGGAGCAACAGATAAAATTCAGATGAAAAAATTTGTGAAAGCCCAAGTAAGTAACTAAACTACTTTTACAAATGAGAGTTTCCACTTGCAGCAGAAATGCCATCAAATTTTTCATCAAAACACATCTCAATTTCAATGATGCACTTGTAAAGTATATAAAACTTGAAACATTTTTTTTCTACATATTGTAATGTAAGCCAACAAGAGGGAGATTCACTTTCCCTTATTATATTTTTAGCATATTTTATATTAACTTGAAAACTTTCTTTTAATACCCACTTTTGTAGCTAGAAAAGAAGCCCTCTGATAACAAGAGGGAGATTCACTTTCCCTTATTATATTTTTAGTATATTTTATATTAACTATGAAAACTTTCTTTTAATACCCACTTTTGTAGCTAGAAAAGAAGCCCTCTGATAGTTAAGTATATTTGATCATTGATGATGATGTCAATTCTGTAAGAGCCCACAATGCTCACTGTTTGAGTTTCTGATATTTTCCAAGAAAAAATAATTATATTTTATTGGCCGCTGCTGCTGTGTTCAAACAAGTTTTCCTCGCTCTTGTAGTTCTCATTAAAAAAATCAAACGTTACAGCTGCAAATACGTAAGCCACTTGTAGATTTGGTAAGGCAGAAAAAATCATTCTTTTTTCTAGTTAGTTATCGCATCGATGTGTAGCTTATTGTTATTATTTTTCAGTTTGATCAGCAGAAATTTGAAAGGAGATTGCGGTGTGCAAGAAAAAAACTCAACCATCAATAAACAATATACTATACTATAATTAATGATATATTTATGTAGACTGTTGTCAACGAGTACGAAAGATTTCTCGGAATAACAAATGGCTCCTGTTATGAATGAACGCACAAAACTTTTGCACGTGTAACTATAGTCTTAACCTCAGCTTAAAAAATTGATGAAACATTTACTTACATTTACTTTTAAATTGCCTAATAAATAGGTAGGGATGCCACTGCTTCATACTCGTTCCATACTATGCCGACATTATTTAATTTTTCTGTTAGGGTAAGGAAGCTGTCAGCAATAAATTCGGGACTTTACAAAAATCGATTGCTCTATACTTTTTGGATATTTACGAAAAGTAGTTCTTTTGTTACCCACAGCATTTTCGGTATTTACCAAAAAAGATTGTCGAATTCGCAGGTTCGCGTTCGGTTTGCTAATGCCACATAAACAGGTTGAACCGAATTCGCATACAGAATAAGCATGTTTAAAGATGCAGCCACAATTATAGGCCGCTACATTTACCAACAACTTGCTTACCCTTTTTTCTCATTCCTGTTACTTTCATTAATAAAATAAAAAGATACCAATAAATTGCATATTTAATGCTCAACACTTGCGCAAAACCATCCTTGTACTTGATTATAGGCCTCATAAATCATTTGCAATCGTCCACAATACAAACAACAACAGTTGACAAATGATTAAAACAAATTGGGCAAATTTATGCGTGAAACATTTAGCTGCATTTATTACTATTATGTTCAATAAATCTTTTGTCGTAGCATGGAAAAAAATTATTGTTCGCTCCCTTATTTTTCGCACTTTCTCTAACCGCTCATCAGATGAAAACAACCAAAGTTTCAATCAGAAATAATCAATTTGCTCAAGATATTCCAACTTTCTTTTTCTTTTTTGTGAATAAGAAAAATTAAGAAACTTTCACTACTTCAAGCGACCTATTTTCAAAAAAGAAAGAGAGATCAAATAAAACAAGCAGCAAGAGACCAAGCCCAAACACATGCAAAAGTTGGAAAGCTGAGGAACACTAAAGACAGTGAAAACCTTTTGTGTTTGCAAAAAGTAGCTCAATTGAAAGTACTTTGTTGGCGTGTCGAAAAATACATTTTGACATTTTAAAACTTAAACTTCTTTTCTTCTCTCTGCTTAGTTGATATTCGATGGTGATTATATATGAAGAGACGGTAAAAAGTTTGTAAATGTTATTATCTCGCACACAAGTACAAACGAGGACGGTAAAACTATTGATTAATCAAGCATAACTTTTTTTCTATTCTACTAGTTTCCATTCTTCTACCTATCCACATGGGTAAACAGAGAAGATTAAACAAGATTAAATTGCTTGCGAAAAGACAAAAAAGAAACTATTAGGTCAAAACTTGTGAAAGAAAAATAGAATGTGGTATGTGAATGTGTCATGACAAGGCGCAAGTTTGAGGAACATACATTCATAAGGCAACCATAAGGCATGGGTATAGAATAGAACAAGGGAAGAAGGTACGCGTTTTGCGCTTAATAAACTTAATTTAAAATCTTGCCAAAGGGTATAGGTAAGATCTATATAAGAAAATGGAACGACAGGCGAACAAGTAGCATACGCCAAGCCATTAGTGACTGCAGATCCGAGCCTTATCACCTTGATAGAAACAAGTAATTAAATCTGAAACAAATAAGATGACGTGGATGATGACAAGACCTAATTTAATTATAGAGCTTCATAGCTTCTACTTTTTCGGTAGTTTCGCCAAAAAAAGACGTGACCATGTACGCTTTTGTCAACCATTTTCATACCTGTGAGGAATAAAGGAACCCAAGGTGACCATAATACACTTGTACTGTGCTTGCTAAGGGAGAAGAAAATATTTCGAATTTTTAAAGCATGAAAGGACAGAAAGTCATTTTACATAGTCACTCTTTATTGCAAACTAAATGTAATTTATGTATTTCTTGGTAACACAAGATGACCATAATACACTTGTACTGTGCTTGCCGAGGGAGAAGAAAATATTTCGAATTTTTAAAGCATGAAAGGACAGAAAGTCATTTTACATAGTCACTCTTTATTGCAAACTAAATGTAATTTATGGATTTCTTGGTAAGCTTCAAGGCTTCAACTCACGGAACACATTTTTTTCCTTTCTAATGGAAGGGAGTTGCTTAAGGCTCCAAAAACAAAGCAACCTGCTTACAACTGCAAAAAATGTGGGATAAGCATTAAACCAAAAAATGTGTGGAATACTACTTTTCTTCATATTAGGTACATACAAGTATCCTCAAACGTACCACACAAACATTTACGTATTTTGTTATCGCACTTTCCCCAACGCAGTAAAAGTTTAAAAAATATATAAAAAATATACGTTATCCTTTTACATGCATGTTTTCATTCTTTTCCTCCGCACACGTACATTTTAATCCAACTCCAACATACACAACCACTGAATATGACTCTGGGTGTGGTGTGGGTAGTAGGCCATCAACAAATGGCCAATAGTCACCTGAGATTACAAAACAAAAGTGTTTATCGTGTTTGTATAATGGGATATGCCTGCCCATGGGAATTTTCCAAAGATTAAAAGAGTGTCAAGTGAAAACGCAGCTCTGTGTTTAAAATATATTAAAACAAAACAAATGAATTCATCTAAAAGGCTGTGTTCTTCTATTTCATTGTTTTTACTCCATTTTTCTACATGCCTGTCTAGTGCCAGCAAAAAAAACAAACTACCACATGGGATATATAAAATAGATTTTTTACTACTTGGCTATATAAAAGCAAAAGTATGGCATGGACTGAAATTGGAAATCCTCTGGGATCAAATTCGTGAATGTGATATGCAAAGAGGAAAAGAAAACGAGCACTGTAGGTAATACGCCAACAACATGTTGCTTGTGATTTCCCTACTAGCAAAAACATTGTTTTGCTATCGATAATGCCGTTTTTATAAAGTCATACAAATACGTTTTGTCCTACCTACCTCATATTTGAAGTATTCAAAAAATATTGCATGGTAGATTCAAAACTTGGTACAAAACATCCGAAACACATGAAGGTATCCATTTACCTGGTTATTATTACTTTCCATCCCACATCCAGCATATTT
>JAANSP010003182.1:0-11676 GCA_036850745.1 Homidia socia
CCACATCTACCATATCAACTGGCTTTATATCCATGGCCACTCAACTGATTTGTGATCATTCCATCGAATCAATGCTTGTCGTCAATGGTTGTTGGTCATTATTCGCCTATTTTGGCTGTCAGAATTGCAAAGCAATTCTGCTAGTAAAAATTCTGACAGCTAAATCATCATTTGAGATGCTTTGAATTGTTCCAATGATGCTATTATTGGGGTAGAAAGTCCACATAGCCTATCAATTGTGTCTTTTATTGCAACATCTTTGACATGCTGATCAATCCACTCTCTTAATTTTTTCTTGTAGTCATCCATCTCGGATATAGTCCCACCCAATGGTCTGAGAAATGGAATAGATTCTTGACCCTCCAGTTCACATATTATCCTACCAAATGAATGCCAATCATGCTTTAATGCGTCAGAATAATCATTCAGCGTAGATATTAGTCTGGCAGTACTAGCATCAATTATCTTGATTTGTGTTCCTACAATCATAACATTATTGGAACTAAGATCTCCATGCACAACACCACTGTGATGGATATCATGGATCCCCGTTGCAATTTGTTCCGATATGTTTCTTACTAGCAGTTTTCTGGAGGAACTATTTTGTAATCCTAATGCTCCGAAATTCCAATGTGAAATAGCTTCTGCCAGAGTTGGTCCTGATAAATATTCCAATACAATTATCTCTGCATCCCAAATACTATTTCCATAATCCAGTCTATCTCCCTCAATTAGCTTGACTACGTATTTTGATCTAATTCTCTCCAATACAATATATTCGGGATCTCTTGGATGTGTTTCTTGTTTACAAATATTACTTATCTTGGTTGCATATATTCGATGATTTATTCTCGACTGGAACACCAATCCGTCCATCCCAACACCAACCAACTTGCACAGTTCAATTTCCATGTCTTCTATCTTTTTACTCAACAAATCAATTACGAATGGTGTTGATTGTACATACCAGTGATCCTGACTCTTTTGTCGTGCTGGTTCAATGGCCTGATGTAATAGATTCGCATTACCTTTGTATTTTGATGATGCTCGACTTTTTCGCGACTTGTACGTGGCCAGTCTTGGCGTTTTTACTAGACTCGAATACACCCCTCGTATTGACAATGGAACAAGAACAACTGAAAACGACTTGTCACCTGTTTCATTAAGCATTAACAAGTTCAAATTCCCGTATAGTGTCCACATGATCAAATACCATTTGCCAATTTGACCAATTCTACCAGATGGTATGTTGGATAAACCAATTACCACAATCCTCATTAGTCGTTCACAAAATGACTTCCACGAGTCTTTCTCCCAATTTCGGTATTCAAGATACCACTGGGCTGGAAAAGTAACTA
The DNA here is from genome assembly GCA_036850745.1 of Homidia socia. Taxonomy (NCBI): domain Eukaryota; kingdom Metazoa; phylum Arthropoda; class Collembola; order Entomobryomorpha; family Entomobryidae; genus Homidia; species Homidia socia. Next base: position 1,359 of record JAANSP010003182.1, read on the forward strand.
TCATCATTCCAATCAGTCCCATGATTAAACTGGCAATAACTGTGTGTATTTGGACTAATCCTTGCTTCAAAATATCGATAATCACAGATAGGTACGGGAGTGATCGACATACCGCGATGATCGAATCTGGAAAATGTTCTTTTATTATGCCTAAATCACATCTCCAAGCGAATACCATCATCCCTTATCCGAGGCTTGCAGATAATAAATGTGGCCAATCAGTAAAAGGTGTAGTTATCAAATTATGAAATTTTCGTATTGGTCCAAAATTTGGGTTGAGATCTGTCATGAACACTATTATCATGGATAACATTGTTGGATAGTTACAATTTTTACTCGGTCTGGGATAAAACCTTTGCATAACCATATTTTCTTGTATCCATTAATGGATAGTTGTAGATATCATTCAGTTACAATCATCAGATATAGAAAATGCATGGAGCCAACCAGCAAGAGGATAGTACCCAAAATTGTCCAAAAGATGCGATAGAAGACGTATTTTGGAATCGTCACCAAATACCAAAACCAGGATTTTACAGACAAAGTTGCTGGATCATAAACAAATTCAAGGTCTGTATACGCGTGGAAACGATATGGACAGGGCATGTAGTATTCAAGATTCTCGGACTAGATTTAGTAACGAATACCTCCAATAGCTTTATGATACCGGAAGCAGCTGTATCAAGCAAAGATCACTGAATCTTGTCATTCCAAACCAGGACTGCTATTCATCAAAGAGGTTAAAAATAAACCAAATGGCAAAGTAGTATTGGCCATCCAATCTATTCAATAATCACGCCTCACCTACCCCAATCTAGTTCCGTCCGTCAAGCATCAAGCCTTTTGGTACATTTCAAGTCGGACCAGATACATTGGGCACCGGAACAGGTGTAGTTGGAGATGATGGACTAGATGTAGTGCCTTGTCCAAGATTCAGTCCATCTCCAACTGTACCTGATACTGGGATCGATACGTTGGATACTGGACTCGGAGTAGTTGGAACTTGGTCGAGAGTATTTGATACTGGGTGAGGTGCCATGGATACTGGATCCGATACACTAGAATTCGTATTCAATCCACCTGATAATAGGGTCGGGGTTGGGGTGGGTGTGTTGGGGTTTTGGATCGATTCGGTTGATGGAATGGGAGTGGATCCACCCAGCACAGGATTCGATGCATTTGATGTCGAACTAGGCACAGTGGATACTGGAATTGATAAATTGGGCACCGGACCTGGTTCACTTGGTGGAATTGGGATCGATGCATTGGACGCTAAACTTGATACTATTGGAGTTGGGTTACATGAATTTGGCACTGTAGTAATTGGATGTGGTACACTTGTCATTAGAGTCTTTTCTTGGGTATCACTAACTGATGCATTCATCGAAATAGGCTGCCTAGTCTCCACACCCCCATTTGGCAACTCGGAATGATTCTCGGTACAATACATCAAAAAATTGTCGATACCATAATTGGCCTTTCCGACATTCGCTTTTTTAATCCCATTCAGCAATGCCTCACCATGGATCTCATCTCGAGTGAGTCGTCCTCTAATCGCTCCACCCACAGCACCTAGAATTGCACCCAGAGGCGACCCTGCGAGTGCTGGTGGGAATATTGTCCCCACCATTCCTGAAGATCCTTGAATTAATGAAGATGACATTTCCATAACTTTACTGGTGACCATCAAAATCCTACGTATGTCTACAGATATATTCTTCTGGAGCTTCCTGCCTACATATCGAATAATTGTGTATTCGTCTTTTATCTGGCGATAGTTCTTGCTTTCTATGATATCATGAAGCCATTTCAGTGTAGGTTTGAGAATATCAACTGCTTGGCTGATTTCTTCGTCTGAATTGGGTCTTTTCGTTTCCGAACCGCCAATACCAATAAAATAGTATCCCAAATTGGAAGCCAACCTCAAATTCAGTTTTTCCAATCCCTTTTTAGTAGCAGAATCTTGGAATTCTTCGACGATTCTTCTAGAGGCACACTGAATTCCAGTTATCAGCTCAGAGTATTCCTTGTCTAGTTTATTGGCCTGGAAATTGTGGGTTTGAGCAACTGTCAAAATACAAATAATACACCACTCTGCCACAGATTTACTCCGCATTATTGAACGATCCTAGTGGATTGAAATGGTTAGATATTTACTCGTGGGATTGGTCAAATATCCATATCACTCGCCAGAAGCCAAACATATGGACCAATATAAAAACCACATCCATCATCCAGACACCACATCCACATTTTATTCGCCCTCCCAAAAACCTACGAGCCAGAATCTGACTATCAGAATTGCTCTGCAATTCTGCTAGTAAAAATGATCTTGCGCCTATTGGTTATTGTTCTATGGATTGGTGCTCGGATTGGATGGGGGGAGCTTACAGAGCATCAGATTAGTACTGCACTTTGGAGCGGAAATTCGAGTTGTATTCAGCATGTGATCGATGCTCGGAGAATAGATCTGGTCACGAGGTATGGAATTACCAGGGCATTGGAGCAAGGACAAACAAACGTCCTCAAACTCTTGTTCCATCATATGAATCTAGAGGATATAAAATCCCGTGTTACTACCGGTGGAGTCACTTGGGCATTGCTTCGCAGACATAAAGATATAATCGAACTATTATTTGAATATCTAGGCGCTGACGTGATGAAAAGCCTCATCACATCTGATGGAGTTGGTTGGGTGTTGGTAAATGGAGATCTAGATCTTTTTCGGTTTCTGACCTCCAAGCTAGGAATAGAATATATTGACCCTTTCATTACATTGGCGAGGATCGAATGGATACTAAAATATGGACATTCGCAAATTCTTCGATTCTTGTTTGACATATTCGATATTGAATACATGACGGCCCTTATCACGCCAAAGGGACTAGATTGGGTTTTGATGATGGGGCATATGGATACAATTAAATTATTGTTCGAAAAATTAACTGTAGATAGTATGAGAGCTCTTGTAACGCCCAATGGAATTGCCTGGGCTTTGACACACGACTCTTCGGAAATTACTCAATTGTTGATAGAAAAATTGAGTATTGAAACCGTGAAGTTATTTGTTACAGAGGACCAGATTTTTTCAGTGTTGGCAAAAGGTATTGGATCGCCAGATAAAATAGCATTATTGAAACTAGCAGTTGACGAAGGACATGTAATACCTAAACGATTACCGGTAAAGAGTAATCATCTTCCAGTCGTATTGGAAATCCTGGGAATGAAAACGTACCAAATCGAAGATTGCTCGATTTGTCTGTCCCCAATGAAATCAGATATATTACTGCTCCATTGCGGACATTGCTTTGATTCGGGCTGTATAACAAAATGGGTTGAAAAAGAATCAACGTGTCCCATATGTAGAGAATCTACTTGATCCTACCCTATTTTTCTTTGAATAAAATACTTTAGTCTACTTTGATTTGTCTGGTTCAGATTTACTAGCAGAATTGCAAGGCAATTCTGACAGTCAAAAAGCAAAAAAAGAAATGAACTCGGCAGTACTTCAGAACTATCTCAATCATAGCAGAGCGTTGGCGGCTGAATCCAAAGGAGTGGTGAATGACAGCAAAATAAAGAAAAAGGTTAAAAAGGGGTATATTGAGCAAACATCAACGGCAAAGCTATCTAATCTTGCGGGAATAGACCACTGCATTCGAGAAATCCAAGACATGGTCGAACGGCCGTTAAAATATGGAAAATTGTATGAATATTTGGATATTAGTCCACCGAGAGGCATTTTGTTTTCAGGGCCATCAGGATGTGGAAAGACCTTGTTGGCAAATGCAATAGCAGGAGAATATAATTTGACATTGATCAAAATATCATCGTCTGAAATAGTTTCGGGAATTCCAGGGGAGAGCGAAACCAAACTTTGTGACGTTTTTGAACATGCCGAGAATAAAGCGCCATGTATTTTGCTGATAGATGAGATGGACTCGATTGTTACAAGAAAGGAATTGGCACAGAGAGAAACAGAGAAACGAATAGTATCACAGCTAGCAATTTGCATGGATGCCCTTTCCAACACCAAATTTGTGATGGTCATTGGAATTTCCAGTAGACCCGAATTAATTGACCCATCGTTGAGACGGCCTGGAAGATTTGAACATGAAATTCGAATGTGTGTACCTGATGAGAATGCTCGTTGCAAAATAATAGAATTGGTGTCTAAAAGACTGAATTTTGGACCGGATCTGAGTCCTAAATGGATAGCCCGAAACACACCAGGATATTCGGGTGCAGATCTCAGAATGTTAGTTAGGGAAGCAGTTCTGGTAGCCATTAAACGGGTCACCAAGAATGATCTAATAGAAATGAACAAAGATTTGATTGATAGGCTAGAACTCCAAAAGGAAGATTTTATAGCTGGAATCAAAAAGGTGCAGCCGTCTGGAAAACGAGAAGGATTTGCAGTTGTCCCAGATATTTCATGGGAAGAGATTGGAGCCCTTGGGAATGTTAGAGAAGAGCTTGGATTGTTAGTGGTAGAGCCGCTTGCACATCCAGAACTATTTAAGAAAATTGGAATAAACAATCCAGCCGGATTGTTATTGTGGGGACCGCCTGGATGCGGGAAAACCTTGTTGGCCAAGGCCGTGGCTAATGAAAGTCACTCCAATTTCATATCGGTCAAGGGGCCTGAACTTTTCCACAAGTATGTAGGAGAGAGTGAGAGGGCTGTTCGACAGGTGTTTGAGAGGGCCAAGGCATCAAGACCATGCATTATATTTTTTGACGAATTAGATTCCTTGTGTCCCAAAAGGCTAGACGAGAACAATTATTCGGCAAGATTGGTCAATCAGTTTCTAACCGAAATGGACGGACTGGAAGAGCGGCAGCAAGTCTACATAATGGCAGCTACCAATCGACCCGACATCATCGATCCAGCCATACTGAGACCGGGAAGATTGGACAAGATGATTTACGTCAGACTACCCAATGCAGAAGAAAGATATGACATACTTTTGAAGCAGACCAAACAAACACCGCTGGATTCCAGTGTGGATTTGGAAATGGTTGCGCATGATCGTAGGACAGAGGGATTTAGTGGAGCCGATTTGAGTGCATTGGTAAGGGAGGCATCTCTATCGTCCATCAAAGATGTATTGAAATTACGAAAAGTAATGAAAGGATCGTTGGAAATGGTGGTGGTGACAATGGGACATTTTCACGAGGCACTTGACCGGACATTTCCGTCGGTATCTATCCAAGATCGGGCAATGTATGATGATTTGTATCTGAAATATACATCTAAAAGATGATGATCATGTTGGATGAACTGGAGAAAGCCAGGCACATGATCGGATTTTGTCCATAGACCATCTCTCCTGTGGCATGATCCTAAGGATTCCTTCGACCAGTTCCTTGACTTGGTCTGAAATCCTATCATTGTCCCATGCAATTTGCCCACGAAACAGCAATTGGAATCTGGAAAGAGAATTTTTCGATGGAGTAAAGGGTAGGCGACCTGTTAGACATGTGAATAAAATGACACCTAACGACCACAAGTCGGCCAATCCTCCATGATAAGGTTTTTTCAAATACAATTCGGGTGCTGAATATTCTTCAGATCCACATCTTGTTCTCAACAGAATGGGCGATGATTCAGCAGTCATAAATGGCGAATTTCCCGACAATTCTGATACTTGTCCAGTGTGAAAAAGGTATTCGAACATATGGACAGTATGGTTTGGTGGTGCTTTAAGTATGGTTTCAAATCTTGCCCATTCAGTTTTCCATGGTCCAGAATCCAACACTTGTCGACTCGATTGGACAATTGCATCATAATTCGGTGTTGGTTCAAAGGGAGCGAGTAGAGTCAAGGATCGAATCGACGAATTATCGGAAGTCTCGGTAGACAAAACAATGGTTCCTAGACCAAAATCTATCAGTTTAATTTGATCAATGCCTTGAACAAGTAAAATATTTTCCGGTTTCAAATCCCTATGGACTATTCCGGCAGAATGTAGATATTGAACAAGGTCTAAAAGTTTGAGAAATATTTTCTTGCATGACTCTTCATCCAATTTTCCCGTCTTGATCAAATGATCGTACAATTCAATTCCATCGACAAATTCCAATACTAGTACGAGATGTGTCGGTAATAAATAAACATCGTATATCCGGATAATTGATGGATGGTTGCAGTACCTCAAAATTTGGATTTCCATGAATGCTGATGCCCGAACATTGGGACATTCTAATTCTTTGAGTGGAACCATTTTCAACGCTACTTGGACTCGGGTTTTTCGATGAGTTCCCAATTTGACCTTGGTAAACGATCCCTGTCCAAGGGTTTTTCCAATCAAAAAAGGTCCTACAGACCACGAATCATCCATAGACCGCAAACGATGCTGATCACGTTTATCACAACAACCAAGTCAAGATTGGTGAAACAATGCACCTTCCATTGATCCATCAAGAACGGTCAGTGAACATCATTGGATACGGAATCTACAAATAATTTATTTAGGACGTTATAATCACTAAATGAGCTTTCCAATAGAATAAACATTGAAAACTGGATATGGAAATGCTGGAGGCTGAAAACAGTGTGGACCGCGAAGAATCCAACCACCCACCAGCCATTTCTTGTGAAGAATCCTTATCCACCGTCTGGCTACAACAATCCAGATGGTTCCGGTCGAAAAATATCGATTCTAATACATGCTCGTTACTTAGTCAATTTATAGTAGCAGTTATTCCCAGTGTTCTCCAAATGACCTCTAACACTGTTGTCAATTATGGTGGACACAAGAGCATTTCCTTTCAAAGATTTATATACAACATTCTTATGAGAACTCAGCTCTCTTCACTATCACTGTTTCTTTCGCTTTACTACATAAAGAGACTCTTGTTCCATCATCCAACTGTTTCAATAACAAATGGGTGTGAATATCGACTATTTGTAACTGGATTGATCTTGGCCAACAAATTCCTAGATGACAAGACGTTTTGTAACAGAACATGGGCATCCATAACCAAAATCAACATCAAAGAGATCAATATGATGGAAAGAGAATTCTTGTCGCTACTCAGATATTGTATTTTTGTAAATGAGAATCAACTCCGTGACTGGATATTCAAAGTAGAAAGAATGTGGATCAAGGTTGGATGTACCTTTACATTTTGATCGTGACTCATATCCATTCAGCGCAATTCTCATCTGCACATGACTATCGAACAAGCTACCCCGCGAAGATCCCAAAGATTGGCTCGGTTGACCAAACAACCTAGTGACCAACATTCCTCTGGTCCAAATACATTTGAAACTGCCAAATTGAACCGAATACTCCGTTCCTCCGAACATGATTTTTTGGTCAACGAACCTCCACCCACAATAGTTTCAAACAACAGATACGTTTTCAATACACCAATTGAACCATCTCAACTTTCAAAGTCTCCTGGTTTGTTACGAACATCATTCGGATTCCCGTTCAATCTCTCCACTCCCGGGCTGTTCAAATGGAAAGGAACGCCAAAACCCAGAACAAGAAAATCTACCAAACCAATGTTATTTAGAGGATCGCTTGAAGATTGTATAGAATCGGGATTCTCATTAGCATTTAGATGGATTACTAGAACAAGTAGCTTTCTGGCTTCGAAATTTGGTCGAACCGGATTGCTGGTCATTGTAGCTGCACTAATCGGAGTAGGTCTGAACTTTAATGCATGGCTAAGTGTCCCAGTAGAGGAATCTCGATTTGATAATCAAGATGTAGACCGTTTGATTCAAAACACAAGAAATTCGTCAGAATACACTCAACAGTTTGTGGCAGAAACTAGGGAAGCAATCATGGCCATGTCCAAACATATTCACAGTTTGCTTAATATCCAACAGGAATTCAGATCCTTCAAATTGGAGATACATGAGACCGTGGCCAACAAACTAAAATCTCTGGAAGAACTGGAAAAAAGACTGGCTGGAATGGATGTGGAAGGAATGGCCAAGAAAAGCGATATCCCTGGAACAATAGATCTGGAATTGGAGCGGATAGTTTCAAGTCTTGTTGAGAGAGTTGAAAACGAGATCAAGCAAGAAAAAGAGTTGGCCCGTATCCAAGCTCGGAATCTTTCAATATCTATGGAAAAAGAGTTGGATCAGGTTAGAGAAGAACGTGCCAAACTGAAAAACTATTTGGAAATGTTTGGTGTAGATGATTTGGATTCCGAAACCCGCGAAAAAGTGGCATCAAGAATTCGGCATGCATTGAATATGTACGGGGACTGTTTAAATTACAAGGATTATGCATTATCTAATACGGGGGGAAAACCCATCCTCGATCTATCCTCTCCGAACTATGAAGCCAAATTGTCTTGGATTTCCAAGATCAAGGCGTATTTTGGATATGTTAGGGAAAATCCAGTCGATCAACCCCACGAGAATGCATTGAATGATGACAATAGACCAGGAAAGTGTTGGACCTTTGGTGGATCTAGAGGCCATTTAACCATCCAGCTCTCAAAAATTATTGCTCCAACCCATGTTTCGATTGATCACGTCAACCCATTAATGGTCCATGACAGATCTTCTGCGTGCAGGCAATTTGAGATTCACTGTTCCAACGACATTAGCAACGGGCCGGTAAAATTCGAATCAATGGGGTCTTTTGAATACGACAAGAATGGCCCTAGTGTACAAACATTCAAACTACAAAATGAAAACGCGAGTACCTGTCGGTATATTCGACTCGAAATCTACAGCAACTGGGGAAATTCCGAATACACATGTCTATATCGTCTCCGAGTACATAAAATTTGATTTACTAACATTCTTTTTTGACTGTTTCAACTGCCAGAATTTCTTTTACTAGCAGAATTCCATAGGAATTCTGACAGTCGAAAGAATGTTTTTGGTGATGATTCTTCCATATTTTGAGTTTTCCAGAGTTCTTTGGTTTGTTGACAAGTATCGAGTAACAAGTTGTTTTTGATCCTGATCAAGTAATTTCCATAGCTGATCAACAACATAGCTGCCGTACCTGTTGCATGCGAGACTAACAAGCATGTTTTGGTTTTTGGTCGTTAGAAATCTGCTTGTGAACCGGTCTCGGTATTTTGATAGTCGTCTATCCATATTGGTTTCGGCGAGAAAGCTCGAAATAATATGTGATGCTCTGGGATCGGTGGCCATGCTGTGTACTTGTTTCATTTTCATCCTTGTCAAACTCTTGGCATAAAGATACTTGTAATCAGGGCATGTCACCAGTAGAGATGCTGCCAAACATCCCTGTAATTCGTAGTTTTGTGTTCCTAGTCGGGAAATCAACTTTATTATTTCTCTCTGCCTATCCCTAGATATATCCAAAATCCGAAAAAGAAGTCTCTTTAGAGTTTTATCTAGTGATACCGATTTTGTTCCATGCTGCTTAAAACATTGGATAATCTCAACAACTACTCCAAATCGTTGGTTTCGGATGGATTGTGTCAACTCGTCAAAAATAGATATCACCAATTGTTCCAATATATCTGCACTTTGTATTTGTCTGATAATGGCTTGGAGAACAAAATTCCCGTTTCGGTTGCGTAACAAGTCAAGAACGTTGCTTTGAATCCGATTCTTGTATATTGAATTCGTCACTTTGACATGTTTGAAAAACACTTCCATGAATCGGGACCCAATTTTGTCTCGACTGACGTCCATAAACCATAGTGCATCTCTGTTGATGATTTTGGAAACCTTTTTACAAATACGTTTGCTGCTATTGTTGTTCATTTCCAAAATGGTTTGTAAAACCGGTGATACGAGCTGGTCACAAATTCTAGACTCTAGATTATCAATCCTCTTCAAAATGGTCCTGGATAGTCTATATGTTGTTTGATTCGGCGATTTAAGAGTCAAAACAGTTCGAACAATATGGTTGGAATACATATTGTTGATAAGAGATGCATTGCACCTTACTTGTTCTATCAGGTTGTCCAAAATATTTTGAATTTGCTCATCGAATTCATCCGTGGCCAGCCTTTGAATTAGAGTTTGTAGGACATGCGATGAAAATTGATGTTGTGCCATTTCTAATTGCTGACTCGCAAAAATATTGAACAATTCCAAGTTTTGGGTCTTGTCACTCAATCGAATCATACGTTCCATGACTTTTGAACAGTCAAAATGTCCCGACATTCCTAGCTCCATTCCCTTGATTTCATTGTAGACGTTCTGTAGCAGCAGTTCAATATTTCCGGCTTTATTGTACTCCAAGTTGGACCCTATTTCCAACATGTATTTTACAAGATCTTTGGGAATTCGTGATGCGAGGGAATCGATATCAGATCGGTCGTCAAGTCCAAAAGTAGGATCAAAAACCATTGTAAT
>JAANSP010003183.1:0-11675 GCA_036850745.1 Homidia socia
AGTATCTACGCTGCGGCTGCGTATTACTCCTTTTTTGTGTACCATTCATTGCATTCGTATATACACGAACGGGACAAAATATTTTGATTATTTTGTCCAAATTGCAATATTTTCAATTGGTTTTTTTTCTCTGCATTCACAGAAGAAGTAGCCCGGTTTTGGCCAAGAGTTTATAGGATGCAGGCATGTCCATTTCTAAACTCATTCAGTACCTGTCTTTCCACGGGACAGGAGGCTCCTGCCAGGAGTCTCCTCCCGGCATGGCATTTCACTTTTTAGTGGATAGTTTCCGTGTGTAGTGGTGTTTCTGAATCTAAACTGATCAATTTTTTATTCCTTTTCTTGTTCTGTGTGTGTGTGCGGTGGGTCATGTTTATTGAGTGACGAATCAGCAAACAAGTCAGCAGCAGCACGCAAAGAGAGGAAAAGTGTATATAGGCATTTCTGCACATATTTTACAGACCAGTCATCATGAATCATCCTAGAGTAAATTGTACATTGTCTAAACCAGTGCACTGGGAAGTCCAGCTAAACAGCAACAACAGGAGTCAGGGATTCTTTCGCCGACTCTACTAATTTTCTTGTTACCAACAAATTACTTGAAAAAATGGGGTACAGTGAACACTATAATTATTCTCAATAAATCATTTTTTTCATGCATAGGTTGTTGTTTGCGTGTTTAACGAAGAAATGAGAGATCAATCTTGAAAAAAAAAATTCTTGTTATTTTTACCACAGGAAATAATGCGCTTACGGCCATATGAAAGTCTTTCATCTATAAAGATACATAACTACGAGGACTCTCCATGCTTTGCCCAAGTGGGAAAAATGGGACCTTAAAAAATAATACATAGAAATCATATAATATATTTCTGCCTCATTATTCAATCTTAAAGTTATTTTTTACTCAGGATGAAATTTTATGCTCAATTAGCAATCAATAACGTAAACAAGTTTAATAGTGAATTGTAAATATATATATATATTCTTTTAAATAATAATTTAAACTCTTTTTATTTTCAAAATTAACATTATTGGTTTCAAATTTAAATAAAAAACATTTTCAAAACATATCGATTAATATTAAAACTTACATTGTTTTATTGGATTTTGTATGAGCATTAAGTAAATTAAAATACTACTCTTTGATTTGACACATTAATTACAACAAAGTTAAAAAAGGCACGTTAATACGTGGGTTTAATGAATATCTCTACATGTTTATAATTCTGTTGCAATATTTGCAACAAAATTTTTAAAAATATTCTCAGGTTTCAGGTGTGAAGTGAATTGTGAGGTAGGTAAATTAAGGAATAATAATAGTACCTAATATTTAATAGTTGTTGTTGTAAATACTAAAAAATGAGTTTTTTGGATCACAACACCCCAGCCCAGACTATACATCAACTAGAGGTAGATAAATATATATATTTATAGGTAATTAATATGATACAGAGGATAGAGAGCCTTATGAAAAATGAATACTTTGGGTAAAATGGCATATTATTATGATGTTCTCCTACTTTTCTATTGAAAATATTGGCCCAAAAAATAAATATTGATTAGAGCTTTTTCCAAGCTTTTTACAAACTATACATACGTACATTATTATTGTTGTAAGACTTTATTTGAAGTTGCGTCAAAATGTTCCAGATTTCAAACTACAAATACATATAATATATATTTTCAAAGTATTTATAAGTATTAAAATTATTGTTTACCTTTGTTTTTTTAATTATCCATTCTTATATTTTAATAAGCGTATTCTTCGCAGTCAGAGAGAACACAATAAAAACATTTCCTCACCATTTCCTAGTAGTAAAAAAAGTAAATGTATGGTCTTTATTAAAGTGATAAATTAGTCCAGTCAATTACTAGACTGTTTTTCAACTCATATATATACCCCTTCCACTTGGGATAAACATACATTATCATACCGTTTCTTGTACTTTCATTCAGTAACGTTAAAAACATAATTTGTTTGAAGAGAGCTGAGTAAACACAAGCTCTGTTCAATTAGTAAGCGTAATCATGTTGACATTTTCATTCTGGCATCGGCATCTATAAAATAAACCTATCGTTATCATAAATATTATTAATAATAATTTTTCATACAAAACAGTTTGGCCGTAGCTTATATAAGCACTTAATATATGTGGCGCTTTCTTTTTTCTTATAATTTTGCGAGCCGACGTAGTTGAGTCTTTTTTTGCTTCTTTTGCTTGCTACTCTTTACATTACTCGGACGTTTATTATTATTGCTTATCATACTCGTACTAGAGTCTACTCCAAAACTATTACTGATATTATTATTGCATTCAAAAGAAAATGACTCAAACTGATCTGAACTAATCATGCTACCAGTGCTACCACTACGGTCGCTAAAATGTCTTGCAGGTGTATCTGTAGGAGAGTATACCATATTCCTAAAATCATCTATTGAGCCTCCAAAACTTATACCGGAATCGGAAAACTGTGAGACGTCCAGTTGACTATTACTGTAAATACGACGAGGTGAGTAGACACTTCCAGATTCATCCTCCAAGCTTGGTTCGGTCTGAAAGCAAAAGAAAATTGATATTAAATTACAAAATCATTTTTATGCCTGCAATGGACACAATTTCCTGATAAAAAATTCAATATAATATGTAGTAATTATAAATAAGTAATATTTAAACTGTACCTCCGGGAATTCCTGAAATTCAAAAAGAGAAATTGGCGTTAAAAAATTAGTTGTGCCTGCTGCTGGAGTCGAAGCGTTTGATGATGAGTTAATGACTGAGGTAGGTGTGTTAACTTGGTTCGTACATTCCATTAAAATGCAAGAATTTCCTGACTTCTTTCCATCCAGATGAGCATCAGAACTTCTTTCCCTTATTGCAAGCTGTGCCATTGCAAGTGGGACGGTTTCCTGTAAAATATTAAAGAAAAGGATTTATTTAGCACTGTCTCATTATTCCCACTTATTGAATACACGTCCACCAGGACAAGATTCGCAACAACCGCAAAGACGAAGAGCAAAGCATTCGTTGCGCTGTTGCTGCATTCATGATAATAACTTGAATTTTTGCAAACTATCATTCATACTAAAACATGCTCAGTAAACTTGGGATGACAGATGTCGAACCAGTCTGATTCTTTAGCACCCGCTCAAAACAACAAATTGCTTTTTTTCTTTAAAATTTAAACCAATAACTTCAACTGCGATTTGCTTATATATTTTATATAACAATAATGCTATAAACATGCAAAAATTGACTGCTTGCTAAAGTTGCTGTTGCGATTTTATTATTTTTTCTTAATTGACTGACGATTCAATGTACCAAAAGATTGCGCTTATAAAATGTACGGATTTTATTAATACCTATGCCCATTTGCCATTTTCTATTCTTAAAGAATCAGAATGCCATATGCTGTCATTTTATTGAAAAAAAACTGTTCCCCAATCCGCGTGCCTGAAACGGATGGTATTTAGCACAAGTTCGTTGAAAAAATAATAGGTTATTAGAGCTTATGATGACTTCCAAAAGTTACCCTTGCTTATGTCAGAGCCAAATCGGTCGATGCGACAGTAACGTCTCAAACGGGCAGTCATGCCCAAATCAATACTATCAAGTGCAAACTATTCAAAAATTCATTTTAATTTTAATACAAATAGGTAACTTGCATGCAACCACAAGATTCACTCCAATCCAAACTTTCCATATAAAAAAGTTTAACAGTTAACGCATTTCTCTATAATCTTGTGCTGTATCTCTGTATGCTGTCATTTGACCTTTAGCCTTTATGCACCCAAACTCCTAGCATACACATTTCATTCAAATTCATTGAAATTTAGTTTGCACGATGATTCATACACACAAGTTCTATACTGACAAAATTCATACTTGACTTTTGAGAGAAAATAAAATAAAAGAATTTCATTAATAAAAAAGCCGACTAAAGAAGAGCTTAAAATGCATATCATCCAACCAAAATCAAACTGCCTTCTACTGCTACGTGCTCCGTTATTTTTTTCTACACCAAATAAATAAAATGAAGATTTATTTTTACTACATGATTCAACTCCTTACTCCTTCCCATCAACAAATCATTAAGAGAAATATTATGAGCTACATGATGTTAGATGCAATGCAACTATGTAAGCAAACGGGTAAAAGAGTAATAATTGGTAAATGGTAACAGCAACAGTCATCATTCACAATCACAATATTCACATCTTTTTGACTTTGTTTTGAAGGCCGATGCAATGAATACGTGCATGTAAATGTAAATACGTTAATTATCCGTCTCCAAAAACCACAACATTTCCTTTATTCTACCAGAATTCAGTAACGAAATAATAAGAAAGAGCAAAGCCAAGATGCATGATTGAAGCATGCACTATGCAGTCAACTTGTGCATCATTAACAAATACTTTTCTGACAATTTGAGGATTTGTGATGGAGGGAAATTTCATGACAATGACAAAGCGACAACGGATGACAAGTAACAACTTACAAACAAATGAACATTTTACAGGATTTTTGAGGTACAAAAGTACATACCGTAATGATTTCTCTGCTGGTGCCTCTGATAGTGATAATGACAGCCGAATGTTTATTACTGCTACTATTATCCCTGACGGAATGCCAACTGCAAACACCTGAGCCGCCCATTCTTAATGACTGTAGTTAGGTGGTAGCAGATAAACAACCCAGATAATCAAGACATCTAATTAGACCAATATTGACGAGATACTATCAGTATCAGATCAATGGTGACACTTGTTGCACTTTGTTTTTCTTCCAAAATACTCCACAAATACACCTATTCAGCCACTTGTCTTGCCACAAAAAATGTAACTTCCCTTTCAAAAATTCCACTGAATTTTACTTAATATAGGTTCTCAATACTAAAACTTATCAAGATATGCAAACAAACACATATTTCATGCAAGCAAAAGGATCAAACAAAAACAGGACAAAGTAAACTGGCTGGCGATTGACTGATAACCTGTAAAATGTATTTTTACTTTTTTTAAATTGTACTACTAAACCAAAATCCTAATCCTCTTTAACAAAACTCAAAATAATAATCAGTTTATTAAAAATAAGACAAAACAATAATAATATTTTTGGGAAAACTATTTACCTACCTACCTACCTAGCTAGACCTAACGCCATGCATGTGGGTGGATGCTTGCTGCTGAAGCTTAAAAAAGAAAAAAAAGGAAAGAGGGAACACTAGTATAAAAAGAGAAAAGACAAAATACCACGAAAATCCTTTGTATAATACATATCCTAAAATCAACACCAACTAAAGCGAGTGTGACTCCACTCTTTCAGAAAACAAAAGAACCGACTTTTGTATTTTGTCTGACATGTGTGTGTACTTGTACACATTACACAAGCAGCGATGATAACACATTTCACCCCTACATTTCATTTCTATAATATTCTATGTTCTTTCTTTATGTGGAATGTGGAAAAAGGCTTTAGTTCGCTCCGGCAGCAGCTCAATTTTTTCACTATCCCTCTGGCTTTGTTTATAGTTCGCGTGTTTGTATCGGCATTCTGTTGTAGTCTCCGATAACATTTATTCAATGAGGATGGTATTATTGTATGGACTTGCTCCATCTCAACAAAGTATATAGAGTTTCATACTGTTAAGATTCATAAAGTTGGATAAGGCAGAAATGAAGGCTTTTGCTTGTTTCTTTCGGATGCAGTATTTGATGGTAATAATAAATGAAAATAAATGTAACATTGTTGAGGCATTATTATGAAATGTATATTTTTATATACCTACGCATAAACTCACGAGCCCACCGGAGCCACTTTTTATGAGAGATTGTACATTATATAACTGTGCATGGAACAGATCTTCTTAGGTAACAATGGAGTAATACCATTTCTGTTGAACAACAGTTTACATATCCAGGCATGATTATAAACCCTACTCTACTAAAAGAAAGAGAGGTACATTTACACAAAGTATGGCTGACAAATGTAGGCCTGCTGTATACCTAACGAACAACTTTCCAACAAAATGTACATATGTAATATGTACGTATGTTATTTCCTTCGTCCTTGCACAATGTACCTAACTTTGTTGGTAGCTGTCTGTGAGTCTGTGTGTCATATAAAATTTAAACCTCTTATTTCTTAATTTCCGAAAAGGTGCATGAAGGAATTTAGTTAGCTTATGTACAATGTGTATGCATACAATATCTGGGAATATAATATGACAATTGCCAATATATTGAAATGATGGGATACGATACACACTTAGCCTAGCCACCAAAATCATTGTTGATCAAAAGTTGCCAGCCAAAAGTATTCTTATTTGCTTGCTGCTGCACACATTCATCTTATCATTTCTCCCGGTCCAGTGCAATTCAAATGATTATAAATACTCTCACACACGTTACTATTACACATAATAATAGGCTGCAAGTGAAATTATGCATGTAAAAAACTCTCACCCAGACTCAAAAAAGACATTTTAAGAAATGTATTGAATAATATGACAATTGCCAATATATTGACATGATGGGATACGATACACACTTAGCCACCAAAATCATTGTTGATCAAAAGTTGCCAGCCAAAAGTATTCTTATTTGCTTGCTGCTGCACACATTCATCTTATCATTTCTCCCGGTCCAGTGCCATGCAAATGATCATAAATACTCACACACACGTTACTATTACACATAATAATAGGTTACAAGTGAAATTATGCATGTAAAAAACTCTCACCCAGACTCAAAAAAGACGTTTTAAGAAATGTATTGAAAACAGACACCTAAAAGTAAAAACCAAACCATTATTATCTGCATTTCACAACATGTAACATGTGGTCATCACATTAAACACTTTTAATAGATAAGAAAGACTTACATATAAACAAATCCTATCCTCAACCCTCCAATTCTTTACCTATCATCATTATCATTTGTGCCACTTGCACTTGTTTCTTTTATTCAGCAACTCGACAATCAAATGCCTTACCTATACCTACCTATACTCAAGAATCCACATGCAATCTACCATCGACGAGAGACAATTATTCCCATCTGCTAACATGTAAATTGGGAAGGAGACGTCAACAAAAGGAGCAACGAACACCATTTATTGTATGCATAAGAAAGTAACCGAAACAAATCCTATCCTCACCCCTCCAATTCTTTACCTATCATCATTATCATTTGTGCCACTTGCACTTGTTTCTTTTATTCGGCAGCTCGACAATCAAATGCCTTGCGTATACCTACCTATATAACAGAATCCACATGCAATCTACCACCGACGAGAGACAATTATTCCCATCTGCTAGCATGTAAATTGGGAAGGAGACGTCAACAAAAGGAGCAACGAACACCATTTATTGTATGCATAAGAAAGTAACCGAAACCGACCGTTCACTTATTCTTTTTTCGTCTGAGCATCAAGTCTTCTTAAGACCCTCTTAGCTTATTTAACGACTCTCTTCATATGACTAACCTATACCTACCTATACTCAAGAATCCACATGCAATCTACCATCGACGAGAGACAATTATTCCCATCTGCTAATGTAAATTGGGAAGGAGACGTCAACAAAAGGAGCAACGATCACCATTTACTGTGTATGCATAAGAAAGTAACCGAAACCGACCGTTCACTTATTTTTTTTTCGTCTGAGCATCAAGTCTTCTTAAGACCCTCTTAGCTTATTTAACGACTCTTCATATGTCTAGCTAGAAACAACAACGGTCTGTTCTGTTCTTCTACAGCATAAAATGCAGATATAAACTTCCAAGAAAATAAACCCTTGAGCAAGACTTAAACATTCTACTAGCCAACATTATCATAAGCATTTTTTACTTTTCCTTTTGATACAAAAACTCAAACAGATACTTGTTATGGTTCGCTTTTCGCTTCATGTTTTCATGTTTACACTTTACAGACCTCAAGTCTGAACACACGCAACGCAATCAACGACAAAAAATAATAGTATTCCTCAATGGAGTCATTGTAGGTAGTTGCAACTTGCAAATGTAAATAAATCGCTATATATGCTTTAGTTAAAAAAATCCAGCAGTTCACCGGTTGTTCCAATCCAGTGCATAGTGCTTGACATGATATCATGGGTGACAGGATGAACTGGATTGTATTTATGTATGAGAAGAATATTGGGGAAAAGAAAAAGTCCAACACAAGCCATGTAATAAAGCAACGTTTCATTTCACATTCCTTTTTAGCTGTTGGTTAATTTCATGAAACATGAAATGCATATAAACATAACACAAGGAGGATTTTTATGTTCAAGTTAAAAATACCTTCAGTCAACTATTGTATGAAATGATGAAGGGCACGAAAAAGGTAAGTAGTCTCTCGTCTCTCTTTTATATTTAGAAAAAAGAGGGATCCGAATCGGCCGAGAAGGACTACATATGCAGTCCGTTCCCTACTCTCTCATTGAGACTCATATATTTGTAGTCACACGTGCAATGCAAGGGGCCAACAAAACTTGATAACGTGACCATGAAGTGCGTGACAATATATTCGTTATGATGAGAAATACAAGAAATAATGTACATATCAGCATCAAGCATCCCTTGCCTTCTCTTTTAAGTAGCCTTTCCGTTGAATAATAGAAGCTAGGCAGCCAAGTCTAGGGTTCCTAGCTGCGTCCCATGCAAACTTGTAAGTTTACCAACGGACAAAAACCACCTAGCCAACAAGGTTTCCTGTACTGCTTGTTCGTGCATTGGATTGGCTCATGAATTGAAAACGATGATATTTTTTAAGAAATAAATACTGTTCAAAAAAACGTCAACAATAGAACAAGTTCATGTATGTAGGGAGGGATGCCCATGATAATATGCAATGCAAGGCAGAGGATCTAAAGTTGAATGATCCAGAAATCATTTTTGAGCCAAGTCTAGGGTTCCTAGCTGCGTCCCATGCAAAATTGTAAGTTTACCAACGGACAAAAACCACCTAGCCAACAAGGTTTCCTGTAGTGCTTGTTCGTGCATTGGATTGGCTCATGAATTGAAAACGATGATATTTTTTTAAGAAATAAATACTGTTCAAAAAAACGTCAACAATAGAACAAGTTCATGTATGTAGGGATGCCCATGATAATATATGCAATGCAAGGCAGAGGATCTAAAGTTGAATGGTCCAGAAATCATTTTTGTAAACAAAAATAAGGGTACTGTACTTGAAGTTGATGGGAGGCAACGGAAAAGTTGTTATATGCAATGTTCTAAATATATCCCTCCAAAACACTTGTCATGCTCTCTTAAATTTCTGTTACTCTAAAATGAATTACATGATTAACTGATTACTAACTGATAATTTGGAGAAATGAATGAATGGCTTAACACAACGTTTGCTATTATTCGAGGAGTTGGCTACTGATTAAACGCACCTGTCAAGTGTCAACTATATTCCAGAAAACTTAACACGCTTCATGACATGGCATTTCATTAGTACACAGTAAATCAGACATTATGCTAATACATTTAGAGGTATCCTTTAATATTGATTTTAACTTGCATACATATAAAATGTATTAGAACGAAGTAAAAATGCTACATTGCTTAATAAATCTAATCTTATCTAATCTAACTAGGTATATGCATAGCTTATCAGTTTCCACGTGCTTTGAGAACAAACTATAATCCTCTCACCTATTACCACTTTGTCTTTACTTAGTTTTAGTTTCCTCTTCCTTGTTTGCATATCTTGGAANCACTTTGTCTTTACTTAGTTTTAGTTTCCTCTTCCTTGTTTGCATATCTTGGAAGAAAAGCTAACAGTTTACAAAAAACAAAGTTGGTTTCTCCAAATTCACTTCATGGATAAAATTGAACAATATGAGCACTATGTATTATATGGATTGGTATGGGTAAATATCAAGCTAAAATCGTATATGGATTTTGCTGTTGATGGGGCTGAAAATAATGCAAATAATTTGAAGTTATGAAAATAAAACGATAATGTGTCCGTTATATGACAAACATCGTTGATCAATCAATCAAAACAAAAGGAAACGCATGATATGTTCAAATTGTTCAACCACTTTTTGGCTTCCAAATATGAATTTCGGAAACACCTACAACTAACTAACTAATGAAATTACTACCAGACCAGAGTGCTGGTAGTAAATTATGTTCAAAATTATTATCACAGCGTGATTGCATACAATGAGAACCAAAAAATTAAACAATATTATTACCTGGGGAGTGCTTGAGCCATTCCTGATATTTTCTTTATTTTCCTGTATCTTCTTCGCGAGTTCTTTCCTCCTCCTGTCCTCCTTACATCTGCTTTCCAGAGCAGCTTTCCAAGATCGAGAAACTTGATGAAACCTCCGAAGATCTTCATCTGTCAGGTACGATATCACCTTGTCAAGTGGAACCTCCGGTAAATCTGTCAAGTGAAACGGTCTTGGAGACCGACTTTCACTTCCACTCCGCTTGGACAACATTGCTGCTGTTACTACTCCCTCCGTTGGAGGTGATGCCACATTCAAACTTTCAACAACCACTGCACCACCACTTCTTCTTTCAGATGACGACGATGAAGGAGATGGAGTTCTCTGTCCATCAACAAAACTACTAAGACTGTAAACTTGGGAGTTAGGATATCATCATCACCTCATCATCATCGTGAATGATTATCCTATGATTCTGTCTGTAGTGCATTTGCATTATGCACAAAAAATATTATTATTATCTTTACCCAGTTTTCATTCTACTAGTCTTATCCTTATTATGCAGCTCCATACAACTCACACATACCCACACATGAACCAACAGACTACTAAACTAAACCATGACACCACCACCACCAACCCCTAAACTGAAGCATACCGATACACAAGAGCAAAAGGAGGATTTAGTATATACATATGGATATGGATACCGCCGGATATTTTCAACTGTCAACAGAGAAGATGCGGAGAACCCTTCCCGCGGTCTAAAGTAAACAAAGTATGATTCCATATGATTTCATTCATTGAGGTTGAAATGGAGAACCAGATAGAAAATGCTAAATAATGTTGATGCTTTATTCGTCTCATGATGTCAATTTAATTTGGTTACGCTATGTTTTCGGTTTTTTGAAATTTAAAAAAGTATTTGTTTACTAAGGTCGTAAGATTTAATTAAAACTGTCTTTTGCTTTGTTTTGTTAGATGTGTTAGTTAGTAGAGACTCTCTACTAGAGAGTAGAGAGAGACCAATGCCCAGTCTCCGTTCTATTGGACAGCCAATTAGATGTGCAATGTAATGTGTGTAGTGTGTACTGTGTACTCTACGGCTGGCTCATGGCTGGTGGAAGAATGAAGAAAAAATTGGAGGATATGAAACGTTATAATATTTACGCATCGAGTTTAGGGGTATAGCGAGATAGAAACGAATTTTAATGCATCATAATATCCAAATCAGTTGGCTGCTATGCTGGTATTGCTGGCTGGTGTATCTATCTGTAAACGTGTGCAATTCAATTCAATGTGCATGTAATATAAAAAGTAAAAGCACATTTTCGGTCATTTTAGTAAATAAATGCACCTTTCAGAGTTTTACGATTACTGATTTCGAAATAAAGAATACGTAAATTAAAGTTTTTTCGTTGTTAAAAAATTCAGTGTGGTAAGTAATTTAAGCTTAGTAAAGTTAATTTAATTCATGATGA
>JAANSP010003184.1:0-11674 GCA_036850745.1 Homidia socia
TAACGACATGGATATTTTTTTCTGTAACAGCAGTGGAATCAGTGAAAAAACGA
Organism: Homidia socia; assembly: GCA_036850745.1. Taxonomy (NCBI): domain Eukaryota; kingdom Metazoa; phylum Arthropoda; class Collembola; order Entomobryomorpha; family Entomobryidae; genus Homidia; species Homidia socia. The sequence continues at coordinate 54 of JAANSP010003184.1, forward strand.
AATAATTTCAAGGAGAGGAAAAATAACAAGTGGTGGTGGTAGTGGTTCAACAACTTATTGCATGCCTTCTTTTTTCTCCATTTTCAAGAAGAGAGCTGGCAAAAGAAAATAGCGACTGCTTTAAACGGCCTATTCATTTCAAGTTGTTCCTTCTCCCCCACCACCACCACCAGTGCCCCATCATAGTTGAGTAGTGCGTAGGTAGTTATCATGACTTTCTCTGGAGAAAACGTGATAATAATAACTACTGTAAAATTTAGTAAAATGTGGAATCCACTACTAACTGCTCAGCTCTGCTCTGCTGCCTACATATTTTTCTGGCCTGGCTCAGCAGCAGCAGCAGCAATTTAAGAAAATGAACGACGTGTTTTGAGCACAAGGGCCGTGTAGGCATGTATGTATATGCATTATGTATTGTGCATAATTTATTGCTCCCAAGGGAGCAAAACGCACACACGCCACTACATACATTCCAAAAGAGAGAGAGAGAGGAAATTGGAAAGAAATGAAATAAAATACTTTGCTCTTCTCTCCATCCACTCACTAAACGGACTAAAGTCTAAGTGTAACGGCAGCATAGTAAGTAGTAGCGTGCAGTCTCCTCTTTCCTTTCTTCAAGATTTCACAAAAGAGAGAAGAAAATAATAATATAAAATGCAAAAGGGAAATTCGCAGAAATTTAGTAACCCGAAGGCAGGCATCCACACAGAAAAAAATGTTCATTTCTTTAAAGAAAAAAAAGAAAAAGAATGCTGCTCTGCTGCTGCTGCTGTCTGTTTGATAATAAAATACGGAGAAGGAAGCAGTTATAATAGTCGACTAAAGTAATAATGGTAGAGTTTTTAGAGGAGAAATGCCTCAAGTGTGTAAATCGTGAACGGTTTGTTGGCGTTGCCCTTTCTCTGCCGTTTCCTCTCCTTTTCTACTCTCGTATTATTATTATTCCTTGTTCGGAGAGAGAGAGAGAGGAAAAAGCAACAAGAGGAAATGGACACTTTTCTGGGAAATTTTCTGCTATTGAGAGAGAAGGAAACGAGAAAAAGAAGAGAGGGAAAAATATACATACGCGACAAACAAGTGCCTAGCAAAAAAAGTACTTTTCCTTTGGTATTTGCTAATGTCGTTTTTTTGTCTGGTCGACTGTTGAATGAATAGTAAAACAATACGCTTATTTATTCGCTTGCCTCCCGTGACTGGTTTCTAATGGCAAGTTTCGAGAGAGAATGGGAGAAAAGAGGATAAAAATTTAGTATCCAGTTCCAATCATGTCAGCAGAGAAACAAACTGTGTGTCAATTCAATGAAAATCTTATTAGGTACTTTATTTTCTTGGTACACGTGCGCACACACACAAATGTGGAGGCACAAGGAAAACAAAATTGCAAACAACAAGTTTCTTGTTCCTGAAGCTGATTAAATATTCAAAATAAATAATGCTTTCGCAAAATGTGAAAATAATTAATTGTTTTTGCTTCGTCGAGAAAATGCTCAGAAGATTGTTTTGCTCGCTTTTTTTAGAAAAATAAAACTTTTTGCTGTCTGTTGAAAGAAAAGTGTGCTACCTTTTTGTCATTTGTTATTGGGTTCATCATTCATTCATTCAGTTTGATTAAACTTCTTCTTACGACTTGTTTTATTTATTCAGTTAAATGGGGCAAGGTGAGATTTACCTACAAACTCCATTATCTGACATTAATTTTGAGCATCAATCATCATCAGAGCAACGTGACAGTGAGAAAATAAAGGCATGTCATAAAATATTCGTAATGAGCAATTCTAAAAAGAAGAGAATAACTGTATGCCTGACTTGCAACTAGCAATAAAATGTCGCCTTATCTATTTTGCATTATTATGGGGACTGAAGGGAAATTCTGCAAAAGCTTTTTATTAAATATTTACGTTAAAACTCACTTCAGCCAATTTAACTTTTGAGCGATAAAATCTCATTTAAAAGTTTCATTCTCTCTGACAACGGCCATATAAAAAAATTCAACTACCTACGCAAGTACAAGATAGGTAGAATTTAAAAGTTTCATTCTCTCTGACATCGGCCATAAAAAAATTCAACTACCTACGCAAGTACAAGATAGGTAGATTTACAATTTTAGCTTGGACGTCAACAAAAGTGCAATTATTGCCGACTCCAAATTTCATTAAATTCCCGTCACACTATCTGTTTGATGCGTAGTGCCTAGTGACAATTTTAAATTTTCTTCAAATTGCTACGTTCATCTTATCTAGGAAAATAAATATAAGCCCCTGTCCTATGTCTCCAGCTACTTCCACGTGATTAAATATTGCAACAAGTTCACTTGACGTAAGTAGGCACGTCGTGAGATAGTCGTCTTCCCTGTCAACAATAAGCTGTACAACGCATCTGATGCTTATCATTCTGGATCAAATCAACTGGCTGACTGATAAATGGTAGAAATTTTATGCAAAAATTTAGCAGTCGTTTAAGTAGGTTAAACCTTCTTACTTTTACTGAATTCACTGGGCAAAATTCAAACATATGAACCGGATCTCTTTCTGTCAAAAATGTTTTCAAAAAACTTTCTTTTAATATTTTTGGAAACGGACCAACAAGTTTTTTTTGCCCTTAACATTCAGCCGAATGAATACATAAATACACACACATTTTGCGTCCATTCCACCACCACCACTGCTGGCGAAAATGATAAGCCTGCTCCTCCCGTAATATCTTTGCATTATCAAGATGATCTTCACATTTCACATCAGCCATCCCATTATTTAGGGAGAAAACGAGAAACGTTGAAAATCCTCATGCTGTTGTAATAGTAGCACCAGCATTGCCTTCTCCCTCCTACTACTGCAGCCACCACCTCCACCGCACAACTATTATTTTCACTCAGCGTCCTGTCTTTCCAGACAGGTTTACAATGAAACCGGGAAATGGCCTGTTGGACCAAGAAAAGGGAAAAAGTGGAGCAAGCCAACCGTACCATACCATACCACCACCACCACGTTTCTCTTTATCCTTTTCATGTCTCCCCTCGAGTGAAATTAGATTTTATGTGCCTTCTTTCATTCTTTCCTCTCAAGGGTCTCCTCCATCCAATGCCTTTCCCCCTCCCCTTCTCAAACTCTCCTCATGTAATGAATGTATTATCAGGAGGAATAGAACATGTTATGAAAATAATGAAAATGAAATGGATAACTTTCTGCCTTAAACTTATTTTATTTAAGCAGCTGATAAAAAAGGAGATGAAATAATTGGGCAACACGACGACCGACTTGAATTGGGAAGTAGATGGAACGGACGGAAATAGAATTCTCTTTCCTTTTAAAAGTAAGATAATGAATAGCAATAAGAGCTCCTTTTCCAGCAGAGTTGCTTGGACGGAGGGCTACTGGTGTGGAGTGGGTGTGCGTGGAGGAGTGGAGCTGGAGATAAAGATGATAATAATATGTGATGTGTGTGTATGCCCTACATTTATTTCCTGTGTAGCCAGCCAGAATAGAAATTGGAGAACGGCGATGACCGCACCGCACACAAGAGCTTCAAGGAAAAATGATGGTTATCACATCATCACAAACAAGACACTTGTCAGGGTTTTCGGAAGAGAGGACAAGGGAAATGAATGAATGGAAATAAATGGACTAGAGTAGTGACTAGTGAGTAGTGTGCTAGTGCTATGGCTGCTGCGTATATTATTATTATTATTACTATTGGATCAAACGAAAAAAGCGGTAGTCCATTGATCCAAACCACTTGAGACGCAACAAAAAATAATAAAAAAAAGAAGACGACAACGAAAAAAAATGCTTCTTTTTGATACAGAATCCCATTCCTCCACTTAATATTACGCAACATACATGCACGTTTCTCTTTGTGAGTGAGCTTAATGGGGTCAGTAATTGATAACCACTTCTTCTATTCTTTTTGATACAGACTCCCATTCCTCCACTTAATATTACGCAACATACATGCACGTTTCTCTTTGTGAGTGAGCTTAATGGGGTCAGTAATTGATAACCACTTCTTCTTCTTCTCCTCTGCTTCGCCAACTCTCTTCCGTATCGAACATAATTTTATAGCGACGTTCATATAAAAACGCATGGCATGATGATGATGATGATAATGGTGGATTGGATTCACGTCTGTTTTTCATGATAAGTAAGCAACAAAAGTACTACCATGCAATTTTCAGACAATTTATGTATAATTCCCCTCTGCTACCCCTGCTTGCTTGAATCACCTACTTGATTTCACCAGAGAAGCAAATAACCAGCACAGGATAGTTGGTAATTGAGAAAATTGGGAAATTTACGATATTTCTTTGTTCAGTCAGTCCAAGTCGAAGGGTAAAGCATAATTTAGGAGCTCAACCAAATCCATGATGATGATGCCTGTGTCTAATGTATAGCTCCTCATCGAAAAAACGGTATGCCCATTAAACCAAATTTCCAAACGCGGAAGAGCTCTAAAAGCTACTACTACCAAATGGACTCGCTGAAACTTGCGTAAATAAAAAGTAAATGAGAGAATAAAGAAATCAGAGCAATTACACATTATAAATGGCAAAGAGCAAAGAAAGCCGTCTATTTTTATGCCAATGACCAACCATACAACAAATTGAGCAACATCATTAACAACATTTTATTCTGAGAATGGCTGTGCAGATGATGATAAGCTTACAAAATATTGGCTCTTTTCTTTTCTTAAGCACAAGCAAAAGCAGCAGTTTACTGGACAGAGAGAAAGAAATAAGCATACTTCTCTGATCTGCTAGAATTTGTAAACTAGAGACCTAAATACCTTCCATTTATTCTCATCCCACAAAAAGAGGAATCAAATTAGCAACGTGTAATGTGGCTCTTAAGTAAAAAAAATAAAAATTGTTAGAGAGGCAGTAGTAGCAGTGCTGTTGCTGGTAGGCATTAAACCCAGTAAAATCGTTTTAATAATTAATTGGTATGGCCTTTGCCTTCTTCTTACTGAGAAAAAAAGCAATTTTGTGAATTAAAACCTATTCCCAGCTCGTGCACGATGTCTGCTCTACCCCGATAACAATGGACTACTGCTGCTGTGAGAGAGATGTAATGGGTGGGCTGAAAAAGTGAAGTACACAAATAGCGAAATTGCTTTATAGCTGTCCCGTTGACATGAAAACAAAAGGAAATTTCCAAAGTGTAGAAATTCTCTTGAGAAATTTGTTTGGGTCAGAAGAAGAAAGGTCAATAAATGGCATGTGTTTTAGCTTTCAAGAATGTAATGGGTGGGCTAGAAAAGTGAAGTACACAAATAGCGAAATTGCTTTATAGCTGTCCCGTTGACATGAAAACAAAAAGGAAATTTCCAAAGTGTAGAAATTCTCTTGAGAAATTTGTTTGGGTCAGAAGAAGAAAGTTCCATAAATGGCATGTGTTTTACTTTCAAGTAGAAAAAGATGGACGGACAGACAGACGTGCCAAATTGATGTTTGGTTCATCATCGTTTGTTTTTTATAAAAATGGTTAGTGCTGCTGCGTGTACGTAACAATAAGCGAGCGACCCAAGTATTTCCCTTGGCTATCTGCATGTCTTTCTCTCCTTTTCTTCTGGCTGGTCTGGGCTGCTGCTAATCGTGTGCTCTCGAAGGAACGAGATAAAACCAATTACACTTAGATACCCTTAAGGATAAGCAGCCTACTAAAAAATTCAAGATAACCTTGCCTACTTGGTGGTGGTGGTGGTATTACACTTAGATACCCTTAAGGATAAGCAGCCTACTAAAAAATTCAAGATAACCTTGCCTACTTGGTGGTGGTGGTAGTGGTTTACCTACAGACTTTAGTCTTCTTCCAGCCCGAACCTTCTCCTCCTCTAAAACAAAATTACTTTTTTTTTGAAGGAAAGTGGAAACGGGGCAATGTGCGAATGCTCCACAGCAATTGCCTGTAATAAAGATTACTTATTCAAAAGATGATCTTATTCACTTGACTAGACAAGCGGCAAATTTTCTCCCTACTTTTCCCCTAACCAACCTCTAAAGCTAATGTCATCATCCTCATATGCCACAAATTAGGAGAGCCTTTCAAACTGTCTGCTAGCGAGACAGACAGAGAAAGAGAAAAGAAAAGCACGAGAAAAAAAAGTAGAGGAAACTCTGTTATTTCTTCACTTTTTTTAGTTGAACTTACGTCGTGTATATATCCGAGTAAATTCCTGGACAAGTTTTTGTCCGCAGAAAGACATGCTTCTTCTTCAAGTCCCGATCCTCTCTCAGCTCTCCTTGCTGGCGGAACATGCGAATGGCGTCTTTTAGAGCTTCCACTGTAGCAAAAAAAAAACCAGAAAGCGAAAATGAGAGACAATAAAGTACTTAGACAAAGAGAAAAGTTTATTTTTTTGCCGTGCCATAGTCAGAAAGTTAAATAGCAAGTATAAAACGTAAGCAGGAGACATGGGAAAAGTTGAGTTAATTGTTTTGATTGGAATTGATGATGTAAATGACGTGAATGGTTAGGACACGGATGGCTATACATATACGGTGGCTGCCTCACATGAGCCTACTCCTAACTAATCAAGAACAGCAAAGTTCCATTCATTCAGCAACAAAAAAAAGTTGCAACGGCAAAGCAGAAAAAAAGTCGGCAGCAGCAGCAGCAGGCACACACACACAGGCAGTAAACTGTTGTCATTATTACCGTTATTGTTTCAGTGAATTGTTATTGTCATAAATGTCGGGAGCAGAAGTTGCTCCCATTTTCTCCCGCTGTTCCCCGTTGCCACCGCCACCCAACCCAAAATAGCGAGTTTGATAGTTAGTTACATAGTTTTAGTTGGTCGACTAAAACTTGTCAGTAAAATAGGTAGGTAGGCAGAGAGAGAGTATTATATTTGCTCCATTTTCTCAATGAAGAGGGAAAAGTGTGTAGTTGGGGGAGTAAATGGAGGGAACGCAACAACAACAAGTTTTTTTGCAAAAGTAAGGAAGAACAAAAGAGGGAAATAATTTTGTGTGAGAAGAGAGGAAACAAAACAAAAGAATGATGTAAAAGTAAACAGGAAATTGGAGTGAAACATTAATGAAATCTCTGCTGCTGTTGCTGATGTTGTCTGTTTTTGTCAATTAAAAGGTAACATTAAATAATAGTAGTTATTATTGTGGGGGCGGGGTACCTTTAACAGGATCAGGTCGAACGACATCCGGTCTCTCTGGAATAACGGGAAACATTTTTTCGACGGAATCATTCTTTTTGAGTTTTTCCATGTCGAGTTTTCTCTTGAGGGGTCTTATCATGACCAACTTGGCAAGATCCAGGATTTTCTGGGCCCTTTCCTTTTGACCACGACGGCTCTCCTCTAGCCTCTGGAGCTGCTCATCAGTTAGCATGTGCATACCGCCAAGTTTTATGACCATTTGCTCCAGTTCCCGCTCTTGCATCATTTCACTCTCCATGTTGGCTAGATACGCGTACAACTCGGCGATACGAGCCTCGCTCAGCTCATTAACGTATTCGGGTATCTTGTCAACCAGAAATGTTTCCACGCTGGGACTGATAATATTGTTGAGGAATAACGTAAGCTTGGTATCCGTCTTGGCAAGTTCCCGGCATGGATCCGGGATGTCTGAGGAGGAGGCAGTTTGTTGAGATGTGTGGGATTCATCCGCGCTCGCTGTTCGACTTTCATTCTCGTTTTCAGTTTCGGTTTTTGAAGACTTGCCTCCTTGGAGGGATTTCAATAGTACATTCTCTAGCTCGTTGATACGCTGTAAAATATTTTTTTAACATGAAGATACAATGTTCATATTATTTCCTAATGAGGCACTTGAATGAGGAAGAGACTTTGGAAAATTGCAATTATTTTTTTATTGGGACAACGTTCCCATTCCATCGATACAAAAAAATTCTTCCAATCTCGCAACTGCTCGTCGTCGTCGTCCTCGTGCTCGTTCAAGCAAACAATAAATTTATGGATACAATTTACTCACTTCAATGGAGCGTCGCAAGGCCTCATTCTTTTGCTGGATGCTCTTGTATTTTTTAAAGTCGAGCTTGTTTTTCCGGGAGATGTAGCCCCTCCATGCAGCCTGAATCTGTGAAATGAAACAAAAGAGAATAAAACAGGAAATGTGAGAACTGTGAAAACTGAGTTTCAACTCGGCTATAGAGAGAGAAAGATAATGTGACATGGAGGAAACTTGATGACTACACGCGAAGCGAATACATTGTATTGCTTTTTCCTTTTTAATTTAAGTTATTCCTCCATCACACTTTTTCCTCCAAAAATAACTTTTTATTTTTTTAATGAGAAAAAAAATGTACCTTGGTGGCAGCTGCATGCATCTGCTTCAACCGGTCCTTTGCATTTCGATCCTATAAAATTCACAGCAGCAGTAATTACATTACTCATTATTAAATTTTAACGAGACAAACTCGAAACAAAATTGATTGAATAATTTACACCAAATCATTTGGAAATTGGATAGTAATGAGATGTTTTTTTGCTTACTTTCACAATGTTCTTGACGTGCTTTCGCGCCAAATTTCCTCGGATCCACGACTGCAAGTGTTGACGATAAAATCAAACAAATTTATTTATTTAAAAACAATTTTAAATAATTACTTTGTAGTTTATCGGATGCGCATTCACATACAAGCTATGGGATAAATACCTGGATTTTTACAGCAGCAGCATCCAAAATTTTCCAGTTGGATCGAATGAGGAAACCCCTCCATGTGGCTTGGATCTTAACGGCAGCAATGTACTGGATTGCGGCTAAACGTTCTTCACGTCTAAATATACATTTATTTGTAATATTAAATCTATCATGCATTTTCCCTTTCATCCTTCTCTGCCACCTCCAGAAACAACCAACTTTTTACTCATTAAAACCTTCAATTGTCCTCACAAACATTTCATTATTTTCCATTTCTAATTCTAATGAATCCGTGCAATATGTCATCATCATGAGGGAGAAGCAACAACACATGCAATTTTCACAATAATAATTTGTTGTAAACTATTTCAAATACTGCTATTCTTCAAAAGACAAAACAAAGCAGGATTATTAATGAGTTTTTGATATGACAGTGTATATATAGTTGTTGTGGTGGCAAGCGAAGCAACGACCATCGCCGCCACCACCACCATCCATCATCAAGATTTTTTTTTACTTTGTCGACAAAAGTTTGAGGCGAGACGGTGTGGAGGTGATCATTGGTTTGGTAATGGGAATAAACATCAACATCATCATCACAAGACGTGAGTCGCATTCATAAATATATTATTTACTTGAAAGGGAATTTTCAAGAAAGCAACAAAATCAAATTATCAGGGAAAATGGAAAGCCTCCTCAGCCTCTCTTCTCTGCAAACTTGTATAAATCAGAAAAGAAGGTTACGAAAAAATAATAATCTGTCATGGCGGTGGTGGTGGTGCTAGTGCTGCTGCAGGCTCTGCTGTAGACATGACGCATTTACGAATTATAATGTAGTTTGTACGTAATTCGGTAAGAAAAGTTTGAACCAGCTTAACCAAGTCGTTATTATGCCATTAATAATGATTGAACTGTGCTGGCTGTGTTGTGGTGGTGGTGGCGGCGTTAGTGCCAAAAAAGTAACCTGATTTTTTCTTTTCTTAAAAAACTTATTTAAGTTTGAATTGAAAGTTAGCGAAATAAACTACAAAGTTGTGCTTGCTTGGAGCTATTCACGTGGTGGTAGGGATGGCGTTGCATGATGATGAATCATAGATGATGATGATGGCGTCTCTAAAGGTTGGCTGGTTGGCTGGCACTGAATATGACTTTATTCCAACTTCCAACTATGCTGAGGTGGTTGTACTTGTGAGGTTGACTAATCTTTAAAAAGTTTTTTTTCGTGATAAAAAAGCCAACTACCTAATCTAGCCATCTACTAATTAATGCAAACTACTTCACAATATCTGCTTCAAGATTATTGATTTTTACAGCCCTTGAGCAACTCAATCTAAATGGAAAATTGTAGACTTGCTTGAAAAGTGATTTATGAGGAACCTGTCATAATTTTATGCCTATTTTTACTACCTGTCTCGCACTGGCGCTGATGATGGTAATTAAAATGTATATCGACGCCTGGCGTTACCTAGTAGAAATTATTTATAAGTTAGCTTACTTGAGGCGAATATAAGCCTTGAAATCAATCGCCCCCCTTTGTTGGAAAAAATGACTGCAAGGCTGGTCACAGGGATCAATGTAGACGGGATGTTCACAAGGATCCAGGATGCTTCGCTGCAGAGGGAAAGTGTCGTCAGGAGCTTCATCAAGCGAGGTTGCACTTTCGTAGTTCACAGTAGATCCTCTGGTATTGGGATTGTTGGAGAAGGCGACAAAGTTTGAAATGACACTAAAAGCCTTAGTTGCCTCCATTTATATGCATGTAATTTACAGATTCACCGTGTAAATAACAATATTGTGTGATTTACTTTTGACATAATCAGTTGCCAAATGCCAATATTCACTTTTTCACAAGTAAAAAAATGTCAATTTTTGTTGAATCTTTTAAATTTTGTTTTGATAAAACACAGAAACAAAAAATACTTCTTTTAGAAACATTACATCTGTACATAATTGCTGGAGTCTCGGTAACCAAACGTCACCGTCAACGTCTATAATTATACACTACCCAGATTGCTATTTTAAATAATCAGCATTTTGTTTTTCTCATCTTTTCAACTTCAATGTGCAAAAATATACATCAGGATATTGCATGATTATTTAGTGTAAGAAAGCAGCACAGTTAATAGTAACCTAGTTTAAAAATAGATTTAATAATACCAATAAACGGCAGCATTGACAAGTGAGCAAAGTACGGATTCTCACGACGCCCCAAACCATTCAGATTTTCTAGAAAATACAGGATGGATCAAAAGAAGAGGTTTCCATCCAAGGTTTTTATAGTGTGTTGTAAGCCTTTTTATTCTTCAAAATTCAAAATAAAATATAGCTTTCAGTGAGTATTAATCGAAAGAACATGTCAAGGTTCAACTCTATCTATCTCTCCAAGAGAACCACTTCCTGGTTTTTTTTCTGTTTTCGATCAGTCAATAGCAATGATACAGGAAGCATGTTTTCCTTGTGATTTTTTGTCAACTTGTAATTAAACTAATTAACAGCCGACAGTCAAAAGCGAGCCACCACACAAGTACAAAAGTTGGCTACTGAAATTAGGTAGAATGTAGTCATGCTCGCAAAAATTTGTGCAAAACCTGAAATTCTGAAGACCGTTCCACACGACATGGAGTAGTAACTGCAGCATTTAAAAATAGTACCTTAGAATTAGCGGATGGTAGGCAATCCCCCTCAACATGAATGATGCATTATGAAAAAGCTCAAATTCAGCCCAGTGCATGGTGGTTTCGTGAACCAGTTTCTGAACAGAAAAAAAGGTTTTGTAAATTTAAATTCTCCATTCGACAATATTCTGAATCCACTTTGCCCAGTTTGCTCTCATTATCCAGCAAATTGTCATTCTATAAATATTCCTTTCTGAGCAAACTCCCCCATGTATTTTCAAGAAAGAAGGGCAGTTTTCTATAAAAAAATGCAGCTTTGTATTCTCTAGAGAACAGACTACTGGACTATATACCTACCTGCCTATATCTTGCATTAGATGAGCCTAGAAAAGGAATGA
>JAANSP010003185.1:0-11674 GCA_036850745.1 Homidia socia
TCCAGGATTGTCACCAATTAAACCGTTTGTCAACTGCCATTTTGGCTTTTGGAGATCAAGTGTGAGGAAAAAGATGTACAGCAAAAGCAGAAAGAAGGCTGCCAGTCCGGCAAAGAAAATTATGTAGAAGATAATGATTTTTCCTGCAAACACAAAAATACATAAATGTACAAAATGCATGCCAAAATAGTCAAGTCAATGCAAAATTAGGGAGCTGGTGTAGCTCTCAAAAACTTTATTTCAGAAAATCTTTGCTTACCCCATGACGAGCCTGTTCGTCCGAGAAATTCGCCCGTATCACTGTTCCACAAAAACTTCATGAACCCACCCTCATCTCCCTTCTTTTTGTCAGGCATGTTTAGAGTTTATCTAAAGATAAAACAACAATGTTAAGTTTCGCTTTGCAAATATGTTATGTTAGAAGATTGTTTATAATAACTAAATTGCGTCTCATTATCTCCTCTTCGTTGGACAAAAAGTTGAGTAAATAGGGTCGTTGGAATCCCTACTAAGCAAGTAGGTAGTATATGCATGTCTGCCTGCACTGTATGCAAGATGATGGATTTATTGGTAATTAGCTATGCTATCACACATGAGTCATGAGTAGGCTGGAGCTGAACTAGAATGCTTAATCTGTTTAATGGAGTAATGGAGTGCAGCGCAAAGAGGCAAAGAAATGCTTGTGCTTATGCATACGGGCTGAGCATTATCGCTTTTTCTTCCAGTCCTAAAAAGATTTTTTTGCATGATGATTTTTAACGCATACACTACTTTCGGTCCCTAAGTATGTGAATGAGTGTGTAAATTTTAATTTTTGATACTTTACGCCACTTTATGATCCTTATATCAATACTCAATTGTCTCAATCAGTTAGACAACATTGCTGATATAAAATTCGGTTATGCATTTCTAAAAGCTGAGTATAAAATATTTTTACGTTTACGAGTTTTTGCGTGTTGCCAATTTTTATATACACCAATAACCAATGAAAAAACCTCACTTCCTGTTCCACAATATTTTCCATGCAATACAGTAATTTTTATCACATGCAACTTATCTAAATCTATCAATTCACCTTTGAACAGAGCAGAAAGAGATCACAATAATAATAAAAATACAATTTGAAAAATAACAGCAAATAGAATTGATTTACTTGTTATATTACTCGAACCAACACAATTAACCTTTTTATCTCTTCTTTTTGAGCCTACCAACAACACCACCAGCTCTGAGTCCGACCTGGATATAACCGTTAATGAAATAAAACTCACTCCGGTCTAAATGGAGAGAGAGTAAAATGACGACACGATGATATGGTTAGCTACACGGAGGCAGTAGACGGAGTAGTGCGAGAAAGGAGAAAAGGTTCAATAAGTCGATATTTGGTGAAATTCACCAAAAAGACAAGAAATAACCTTCTCTCACAGTCATGCGATTCCCCAATTGTGTATGCATATAAGGACGATTTCCACTGATATAGCGGAGGTGTAGTATAAGCAATCATGAGAGAGACGAGTAAGATACCTAAAGGAAAAGTAGTAAAAGTCCTATATAACTGCTTATTTATGACTGTACACTGCTGCTGCTTTGGTCATTTCCACTGATATAGCGGAGGTGTAGTATAAGCAATCATGAGAGAGACGAGTAAGATACCTAAAGGAAAAGTAGTAAAAGTCCTATATAACTGCTTATTTATGACTGTACACTGCTACTGCTTTGGTCGGTCGGTCGCTGAATAAAGTTCACGTTCGTCGTGTTGATCGAAGGAAAATTCTCCGAAGCATTTTTTCTTTGGAGGAGACGGTGAAACGAGTCCGAAAAGGAGCTCACTAGGACAAATCTTGTAGAATCTCTCCGAAAATATAGTAAAAATTCTTAAGGCTAATACGAAAGGAAATGGGGGTATATAAATTTATCTCTAAAAGGACTATAAGTTTTATGTGTTGGTTCACCGATTTACCTGGCTCTCTCGCTTTGCTCTTATCTATATCACCAACAACCACCACTGCTGCTCCTGTTCTGAACGCTGGAGTGTTTGTTGGGGCGGGGTTCGATATTTGTAGTCAAGTTTTTCCACAGCTCTTGTCTCCTTTTTGCTGGTGGTCTCCGTGTAAAAGTTTAGCTGTTACTTTGAGACTGCTGGAACCAAATGTGCTCGCTTCTTCTTCGGTTAGCTTCGCTATAGCCTTGTACTCTCTCGCTATCCATGACGTCTACCCTTCCTATTCCATTAGCATTGTAGATCGTTATATTGTTGTCTGTTTCTGCATTCATAATGTAATATGCAATCCGTAAAATGTATACAATAGAGAATTATAATGCTATTTCGATACCAAGTACGTCTGTTACTATTTCTCATGTGATGCGATTGCTCGTGATGATGATGATGGTGGTGGTGCTGGTAGAAGTGGTAGGCATACGCTTTTGTTCTTCATCTGGCTTCCCCCATCCATAAAATTTTATCCATGCATATTTCTTCTACCAATGTTTCATTTTGCTTTTCCTACAAACCAAGTATAATACATGTACCAAGCAAACAACAGACACACAACCGGTCCCATATTATTATTATGGATTTAGGTACGCAATGTCCTTCTCCTTCGTTTTGAAGTAGAATTATTATCCTAGCTTCTTTGTAGCTCGTATTATTACCTGTGCTGTGTACATAGACTGAAAATATGCTAGAATTTGCTGGAGGAAACCGGCTAAGAAGCTATGAGAAGGAGAGAATGAGAATGCATGATGGCATTTTAAGACCATAAGAACGGCACTTACCTGTGTATATTTTCTTGAAAATAATGTGTAAACTTAAGTATCCGTACTCTGTAGGCAGTCTCTAGCTGTATGTATTTATTTCCTCCCCTTTGGTAGGGTATGTAAAAGGCTAAATACCAAGTGTATATAATGTGGTGGTGAAGGGCAAAAGGCACAACTGGATAACTGGAATGCGCAGTCCTTCATTTTACTTCGTTGCTTTCCGCTGTGGTGCTGGTAAAACGAAATGAAAATGCGACTTTCATGTGTTTTCATGGATTTCTGAGTATTCAAGAGAACAAAAATGTGACTTTATGATACAATTCTTTGCGAATAAATTTTTGTGAGCTTTTTTAAATTGGTTTACTTCTGAATGCTGATCAAAACTACTTTATGAAAGTGCGATAATGCAAGCATTTTAAAGAAATGGAAATTATATTAGGTAAACGGATTTGACTCTTTTTATATAATAATTACACAATTAATAGTAAAGTGCAATGAAAATACAATAAAATTTTCTTTCAGAATTGGTGCATTATTGTATATATAATATTGAATAAGTGGATTGAGGGTTATAGTTGTTTAATCTTAACCATTAACAAAGCATTCTACGAATTACGTTGCGTGCTGTGCTAACTTGTGCTATCTGGAATGTTTCTTGGACATGTTCAATGGAAAACGTAAAATACATAGGTTTTCAAAAAATATAGACATGTCGTATGTACGTCATTCCTTCACTTCTTTACTTATTACTAAGTATCCCGGAAATTTTTTCGCTACTCTTGACAGTAATCATTGTTCACTATATTCCTAAACTCGTTTATTTTATAATGTCACGCCAAAAATAAGGCTCACAATTTGGAATGATTCATAATTTTACCATATGTGACCTTCAACGGTTTGCTATTGCACTCACCAATAATGGTCAGTTAATTGAAATATTGTGTTAATGAGTGTGAATTGGACTTTTAGCGACAGTTTCTTAACAATGTATTTATGCATGCATGTCTTGTACTCAAAATTTTACTTGCATTCCAAATACAATTTCGACCTGCCATCGTTAATACAAATTTTAGGCAGCAAGTTTATTAATAATGATAGAATATATCCAACAAATGTTTAAAAACTGCGATGATCATTATAAAAATACGAATAAGAACTAGATATATAAATTATAATATTTTTGTGCTTTAACGATGATGTGATTTTTTAAAACGCTTGCCTCACTGGCTGTCTTTTCAAGCTAATCTTCTCTTTACGCGACTTTTTTTCATTTTATAAAGCATCAGAATAAGCAGCATCATTCAAGGAGGTTGTGTCAGTACATACAGTTTGTAAAACAACGCTTGAATGCTTGATTACCCATCTCATCTCCTGGCGAGGTTGTTTTTATTCTTATCACTTTGCGTTGTATTTGTGTCTTTCAACCACAGGAATGCCAAGAAGAAATGACGAATAGGAACTGCTAATGACTGCGATAATAAATGCTGACTGATCAATAATGAGTACGGTATATAGTTATACATCGAATTGGTATTGTGAGACCTCCGAAAGAAATTCTTGTAAATACAGCATGGTTTAATGATGATAATTTGGAAGACAAATATAATTCTACATTATTCTCCATGCGTGTGCTCGTTAATTATCATCAAACATATATCACTTCTCCCCTCCAAGAAAAACTATCAACTAACTCTAGGGAAAATATCGTAAATGGTCAAATGCCATATCTGCAAATTTTAAAAGAGTGGCTATAGCCAAATTATACAAATTATATAAAGCATTTTGTATTTGCGTATTTGTGCTGTTTTAATCGACTGTATATTATAGTATTTTCATAGAGGGTGAAAATCATGAAAAAAATCATTTCTTGGGGGCACGCGTCACGAAGCGTACATTGACTACCACAGACATCAAACATTTTGACAAATTACTAATTATACAAGTCCTGGCGATTATCAGCGATTAGGGGGTCAGCTTTTTTTTAACCTTTCGATAAATTCTTTTTGTATCAAACTTGAATCCTCTTCAGTCCAATGATCCTTCCTCTAGCTCAGGTTGCGATCATTCTTATTTTACTTTTGTGAGAAAATAATGCTAACTTGGATGTACATACTGACATACTTGGTATTAAATTAAAGTAAATAAGTATTAATATAGGTCTAAACAATGATTAAAAAGTGGAAGCAGTAAAGTATGTGATCGAAATTTTGCCTTGGTTGATTATTTATCATGTCGATTAACATTTTGACCAATTTTTTTCGTTCGAAGATTATTAAAATTATTTTCTTAAAAAACTTTGAATATAAAATGTTATGTAATAATACATAATAAATATTAAAATATTTTATGGCACATATTCATGTCATGTAGAAATAAACGAAAAAAATCTTATCGGAAAAGGAAATTGCTCCAACAACTGCTTCCTTTCCCTTCTCCCACACAGTTTTGCCAAGTATCTTTGATAATAAGGACAGCTAAAGTTGAGTTCTTCTCAACTTCTGACTAAATGCACAACTTTACTTTAAAACGTCTCACTCACGAAAACAAATAAGTAAACGTTTTAATGTGGTATGCATCAATGCATCATGCATTCATCATGTATCTTACAATTTTCCAAGCGTTTGAGGATGAGGGCTATGAGGACAAAGAAAGACGGCGGCGTTGTGCCAGTTGCCTATAGCCCGTAATGTTGCATCCTTGCATCTACATAATTTCTGTAACATTGTGTACATTGGGCATCATGAGACAAATGATGAAGTTGAGGGAAACTTTTTTTGTTTCGTTTAAGCAAAAGGTGACGGCTTGTTGATATGAAAAAAAAACTATATTTCCCTATCATCATATTCTTGATCTTTGACCATTGAATGCTTTGAGAAAGTTTGGAAAACTAAAAATATTTTTCAGTTTTACCGTCCATGATACACTCATTACACTCATTCGGTTTCTTGTATTTTCAGTGTTTAAAATTAGCATAACCAAACAAAAAAGTTTGTATTGTCAGCAGTAAAATTAGCTTGTGTAGGTATTTTAAAAGACCGGTACGAATATGAATGCACCCCCGACCTTTGAAAGTTTTGTTCTCTTCGACGGGGAAAAGAAGTAAGCCGAACATTTTTCCATTTAAATGCGCTCCTTTGAACCCAGACATGCATTTTCTAGTGTATAGTGTATACGAATGCACTTAATCATGCTAAAGCGTGCGTCATTTTCGAACATTGACGGTCAGTCACTGGATGTAATTTTTTGTTGTTATGCTTTACTAGAGTACTTATAGAACTTGACACAAAGGTACCTAATGCCGCGCTTATTACAATTAACAAGGAGGATCACACTCTTGGAAACATGATCCGGCAGTAAGTTTTGATACTGGAACGTATTATTGTCAGATTCGACATAAATCTTGTGTATGTATTTAATAATCGATTATTATTTTTTGCAGTCAGCTTTTGAAGGATCCCCATGTGTTGTTTGCTGGCTATAAACAACCTCATCCACTTGAACACAAGATTATTATTCGTGTTCAAACAACTGCTGACTATACACCTCAAGATGCAATGAGAAATGCCATAATGGATCTGATTTCAGAACTCTCACTGTTGGAGGAGCGTTTTAAGGTAAAATTAAAGTCCATTGAAGGCGCTTTCAAAATTGTTTGGCAGTCATGTGTCATTTTATAGCTTTTCACGTGTTTACTTTTTGCAGGAGGCTATCAAAGAGAAACAGGAAGGGATTGATTGAAATTTTCAGCTTTGTAGCTTACCTTTCTATGTTTTATGTATATTTATACCTATATACAACTAGTGTAGTTAAATAATTACATGTTTTGTATTAAAATGGATGAAGATTGCAGGATATCCGTTACTTCCTCTAATTTCTACGTATGTAAATTTGTGATACTCTAATTATAAGTTTTGTAAATACGTTTATTAATATAATTTCGAAAACTTACAAATATATAAATACATGAAATAATAATAATAGTAATTTGTAATGATCAAGAATTTAACATTCATATACACAGTCATTTGATATCGTGTAAGAGAATAGGACACTAGTCATAAAATCAGTTAGCGTTTCGGTTTGATGAAGGTACAATACAAGGTTACAAAACCAAACGCAATGGACTTCCGTCTTCCTCGGATACATAGATATCAGTGACACCAGTGACAACTTTCAAAGTTTCAGCTAAATCAACCAAGTAGTGTCTCTCGGAACTGCAGTGGTTGCTAAAAAAAGAGACAATGATTGAAAATAAATATATAGTGTACGGTTCTGTTTAATACAAAAATAAATATATTCTACCATAAAACCACTGAAGATTTGTTGACAACACAGTGAAGAATATCATGGTGACTCATTTCACCAGTTATCAGAAGATCTATCTTTCCCGCTAATGGTTTCAATAATGAACTGCCTGATCCTACGCAAACAGCCGCCGATTTAATTGTAGGATCTAATCGATAAAAATGTTTTCATGTAAATTATACAATCACTACATTGTATTGTAGTGACTACAATTAATGTGTCGCACCAAGTTGAAATTTTTTGAACTTACTTCCTCCGTAAGCTAGTTGGACATAACCAAGTCCAAGATGCTTCTTAATGGCTTCAATCGCATGATCCAACTCAATAGGCTCGTTCAACTCGATAATTCTACCTGCGCCAAAAAAGTGGCTGACCAATGGTCGGGTACACGCTGTAAATGAAAAAAAGACAAATTTTTATCACACAGGTTGCGTCGCGTTAACAAGCAAATGAAATGAAGGAACTTCCCATCATCATCATCATCATCGTAAATATTTACTTTAAATCCGAAATGTCAAGACTTGACGCTTGACTGCATATATCTATTAAGCTAGATTTCGAATAAACGGATAATTTTGTGGATGTTCCGCTGGTATCAAGAGCAATTAGCACGTCCGAGTAATCCTGAAATGGAATGGCTTCAAGCAGTAGTCTAATATTTTCTCCACTTGATTTAAAGGTGGCACCGTGTATATCCATTTCCAAAAATGTTGAAGGAATAATTGCCTTGACTGGACTTGTCTCGTTTTTATCAGTTTCTACAATATAAAAACATGGTTTCTTAAAAAAATAATCTACCAAAGACAGAATACTTTAGAATTCGTTTTCGTACTAAAAGCATTTAGAACTCTGTCATTGATTCCACCAACAGTGCTGTCCAAGGTTGTATGTGGGCTGTAAATGCAAATGTCGTTAGCCAGACATCGAGCTACAATTCGTTCCTACATTTAAATATGATACAATTTAATTTTTAACCATTCCAACTCTAACTAATGTACTAAAGCAAACCAAAAGCTTGGGACTCAAACAAAAGGTCAAACCAGCATAGTTGTTTANACAATTCGTTCCTACATTTAAATATGATACAATTTAATTTTTAACCATTCCAACTCTAACTAATGTACTAAAGCAAACCAAAAGCTTGGGACTCAAACAAAAGGTCAAACCAGCATAGTTGTTTACATAGCAAGCAGAAGTATTTACTTCTGGTTCAACTTTCTTTATCACTAAAAATAGTTACAATTTTTTTAAAATATGCTTCAACTCAACCTTCCAATCTCCATAAGCGATTGCTTTTAATCCAGAGAAAATTGGCGAGATGATACGCAATTATCATGTCTGCTTTCTTACTGATTCCTTCTTCAAGGACCGCAGGCATAAGATCATTACATAACATGATGCTGTTAATGACTTTCTCCGTTTTCTCGGATTTTCCTGATCCTACCAGAAGACCAATGTTGTCCCAGCTTTCTCCAAGGATTTGTGGTTTCAGCCAATTGTTTAAATTTCGTTCCACATGTTTTAAAGTCATTTTTTGTGAAGTGGAAGCCATTTCTGCAGGATCAGTCTGCAAGAGAAAATAATCAGAGAATCGATTCTTTTTTACACGTTACAACTTTGAACCCCTATTTATGAATTTATGACATCTAAATCAAACGCAGGTATAAAAAGGGTTACATCAACCAACCGTTATCTTGTGAGGAGTTCTCCTTGATTCTGTAAGGCACGAAAATGAAATGAAATTGTTTCTATCACAGGTAAATCCACACTGTAATAAAATCTTGCTTTTCGAAATGAAAGACGGCTTGCAAAAATATAAACTACTTTTAAGATTCAAACAAGTGTTTATTATCACCATTGCCGGACAACCTCTTCACTCTTTCACAATGACTAAAACTATGTCATGCGTACTGAACTATTTGCCAAACTTGAAGTTTTATCACGTCACGTCTATGTAGTCTATGTCATGTCTTTACAAAAACACGAAAATTGGTATTTTGTCAAAACAAGCCTATGGCTAAATGAATGAATATGACATTTGAATAACTTAACTTGATGAGAGTCGGAGGCTCGGCTGGATGCAGTAACCTCACTTGGTTTTTATAAATGCGTGTTTTTTTATGTCCGACTTTTAACTTTTAGCAACTTCATTCAATCAAACATGAACCATGAACATTATCGCACAAATCACCGGTTACCTACCTGCAGTTGCAGCTGTAAATACTGTAGTCAGCAGCAGGAATGCTTTCCCAGACTTGTCTTACAGTACCCTGACAGGAAGCGTTTACTTGTATTTCTTCGCCATAACTCAGCTAACAACAGCAGCGTAGTTTCACGTCTTTGTCTCCAACTTACCAACACGTGTAGCGTCATTTACGGAGACTGAACTTTCTCTGTATTCAAATAGTTTCAGTTTCGTTGTTTCGATCCGTCCGTCCTATATATAGCATAAGCACTTCGTTTTGAGAATCTCAAACCTAAACAGCTAGCTGCAAACCTTTAAAAATAGATGCATATATTTTTTGCAATCAATGCTGAAATTGAAATACGTTATACTCTTGTTTATTATTAGATAAGCATTTTAATTTTTTCTTTAAATAGTACATTTATATTATTTAATCTTTACACATAAGACACGTCATGATAATAAACCATAATTAGTGTTTTGTAATAAAAGTAACAGTAGCAATGTCGTCTCGTAGAACAATACTTACACCGTAATTTGGCTAGTTTAATCTGTAGTCACAATCAAACAACATCATATTCATAGCGTCTATCTCTGTAATTATAGTCTCTTACTTGATCTTCCTCATATTCGTAGTCATACTCATCATAATCATAGTCATAGTAAGGTCTAGCCCTATATGGCGAATAGCGGTACGGTGAAGAGTTATTATGTTCCTCCCCGTAGTTATCTTGGTCATCATTGTCATCGACGATAGCTTGATGATGATTACAGTGGTGATGATGATGGTGGTGATAGTTTTGAGCATAATGAGTTGTGAGGTGCCGGGGTGCGAAGTACATACTGTCGGAGAATTGAACTCCCTATATGACAATAAAAAAGTTATTACACAAAAAGACTAATCCTTCAAGTAATAAAAAGGGTCATAAAAAGTCATCATTTTTTCTATTACCGGAACGGAATAAATGTCACGTAAGTATTCTTTCACTGACCGCTCGGCAATAATACGAAAACCGCATTTAAGAACTAGACAGGACAGCATCACAAAAACGGTTTTATTAGGTACTTACAGACCACAATACAGTACATAATACCAATAAAACTTGCTATCAGAAATATGGCAAAAATACGAATTGATAGTTTGGAAACAGTAGTGTGCTGCTGCCAAGAATAAATGTCACGTAAGTATTCTTTCACTGACCGCTCGGCAATAATACGAAAACCGCATTTAAGAACTAGACAGGACAGCATCACAAAAACGGGTTTATTACACACAGACCACAATACAGTGCATAATACCAATAATACTTGCTATCAGAAATATGGCAAAAAATACGAATTGATAGTTCGGTAACAGTAAAGTGCTGCTGCCGAAATGAACGGAAGAGTAGTCTAAAATCTAAATTATAATATGGTATGGTATCGAAAATAGTTCAATGCTTTATGCACAGTAGCTTAAATTATACAATTTCGTTAACTGATTATTCCAGATTTATGTAGACTGCTTCCGGTGTTTCAATTTTCTTTGTTGTTCATTGTCCAATAATTTTCGAAATTTGTTTATTAAGTTTGCACGCAATTTCATGAAGAAAAATTTCATGAAGAAAATCGAACTTTTTCTTTGTCGTTCAATTTAACAATTAATTCAATATGTGAATCTGTGTCGTAAACCGGAAGAACAACAAGTAAAAAAGAAAATGTGTAATCAACTTATGTAAAAGTCGAATGGTTCACTTGTAAAACCGCTCGCCTGTCAACGAAAACTTATCGTTTTGCTAACTAGTTCCAGTCTTCATCCTTCCGGAGGATGCGCCTAACGCAAGACATTGTCCCACACTGGAAGAAATGGCTGACGTCGTGCACGCAAAAATTATCACAGACGATGAATCGAAAATCATGCTGTTTACGTTCCTCTCCTCAAATGAAACTCGTCAGACAACATTTTGGAACGCTCACGATACGCCACGCATCAGGGGATACCTTCGATTTTTACGAGGTTTGAATTTTATGAAGATCCATGTGGATTACAATGTTGGTGGCACACTCATCATGAATAAACTCTGAAGCGACTTCCATGGAGCACCTGATGGAATCGTGAACCAACTGCGGACCAGTGACAATCCCGGTGTTTACAGTATGCTTTTGCATCAATTTTAACAACCATATTCACTGACACATTCAACCCATTTTTTATTTACCTGCAAAATTAGTGGCTGATATCAACCACAACGCCATATTGGGACCCGGCACCTATCCGTGCGGCTTCTCCCTTATGATGTCGCCAGAAGTCCTACGGTGCATTTGGGCCCGCATGGTCACTTGCAGCTTGCAGCTCAGCAAGAGAGCATACTGGTACATGGAGTTTGCAGTCATTGTAAGGCCGAAGACAGTTTCACGTGCTACTTTGGGGAATCACAGCAGTCATTG
>JAANSP010003186.1:0-11671 GCA_036850745.1 Homidia socia
TTTTTGTTAACATTTTCATGCTCTTCATTTAATGGAAAAGATGAAAGCCATCTGAATAAGTGATAAGATGAAGTAGTGAAGTAGTTTGTTTTAGAGAATTTGAAATCACTAAAAATATCAACTTGATATTTCATGATTTGTAAATGCGAGAACTTCCACGCTTTCCTATTATGAAATCATGCAATATATTTTCGATTCCTCTGCTTGAAACATGAATTATTAGGTCGATTGTGGCTTCCTTAATAACACAATCCATATTTGATTTATTCGACTGATTTATATATGTACATCTTGAGAAGTTTACATTAGGAAGGAAACGGCAATTTCATCCTTCATCTTAACCATCATTTATCTTTTCAACAATGCTACTCACTGAGATGGTCTGGTTCACTCACGATTTCGTTTTACTTCACTTACATTGCTGAATATAGATAAAGGTAATAAATAAAGAAACTATTGAAATATGAGATAAAGTGAATATGTGAATACCTACTTTGTTTGTTTTTTACTATTTACTTTATACAACAGAGGTGTAATGATATTTTACTACCGGCAAAACCACTCTGGAATCCAGAGTCTGAATCTGAATGCATTGGTCATATATCCATTATAATGATGAAACATGAAACCACACAGGTATGTAAATCATTAAAACTCTGATCACCTGTGTGATTCTCTGTCCATAGTCCATACTTTTAAAACCAGTTGCGTACGCATGCATGTAAATCGAAACCGCACTACACTTTTATGTGCTTAAAAATCATGACATTTTTCTTGAGCCTACACCTCTGAAAGAGAGGATAATTTTGAAATTTGAAATAACAAACGTTGTTCTTCTTTTATTCTATTAAATTACAACGTTACAACCAAATCGGGAATGTATTGTTGATTTAGTGGAGTGTTTTTTGAGTTCCTATTAGTGTTTTAAGAGTGTTGATAATTCACCTTGAGCAATCATCATTTCTCAGGACTCTGGACAATATTAAGCGTTCATCAAATTTGTCATGTCATACTCATGGTCAACTTGAGCCGACGAATAGGTAAGTGACTAATAATTATTCTTTGGTAATTATTCATTTACATATAACTCGCAGTACTTTTGCAAATGTATGTATATGTAAATATATACCGCAACAAGTGAAAAAGTGCATCAAAGTACAAAAAGCGGTCAACTTTTCATTATTGTTTACTGATTCCTATTCCTATATAATTGTGCTTTGCTGGATCACATTTTTTGTAAAATCACTTGTCTCAATCTCAACCACAATTTCTGTAGTTTTTGTTCACACAAAGCATGCTCACAGAGCTCTTCAAAATTAGTAACAGAAATCAGCCTCTTTTTATTGCGCAATGTTATCCATGAACCATGAATGACGGACAAATTATAAATATTATATTGTGTAAGCAGATTTGATGGTTTTTTTGCTTCTTCAGCCTGACACTACCATTCCAGACAATATAGCTATTGACAAATCATATAGATATGGTTCTATATTGGGATTGGATTATCAATGGAACATTAAAAATATTGTTTTATACTCAACCACAATTTCTGTAGTTTTTGTTCACACAAAGCATGCTCACAGAGCTCTTCAAAATTAGTAACAGAAATCATCCTCTTTTTATTGCGCAATGTTATCCATGAACCATGAATGACGGACAATTTTTAAATATTATATTGTGTAAGCAGATTTGATGGTTTTTTGCTTTTTGAGCCCGACACTGCCATTCCAGACAATATAACTATTGATAAATCATATAGATGGTTATATATTGGGTTGGGACTGGATTGTCAATGGAACATTAAAAATATTGTTTTATTGAACTATGTATGTATACACTCCAGAAAACGAATGCATACTCCGGTATCGTAGGCTTAGGCTTCATGGTTAGTTGGTTGAAATTTGACCATCAGTAAATACACAGCAAGTTTAAAAAGGCAAAAGGCAATTTTCGCTCTAATTTTCACATTACACATTTTCGCATTTCAGTATAAATTTGGATATACATGCATCAGTTTGGTCTTATTCGAAGGCTACTTATTGGAACTCCAAATCGCATACTACTACATAAAAATCAAGAACATCACTTTTAGGAAAAGTTTGCATACTGTGTGGTTTGTTCTCTTGACTCTTGCGATTTTGTGTTGTGTATTTACTGATGATGAGTGTTAAAGAATCCCAGTGTAAGTAAAGTTTTATACTCATTTATAATAAGTGAATATATTTCCCTTCCATGCATGCCTTTTTGACAAACACTTCTGTTAGTTCTGTTGCTCTTTTCTATATTCACAAAACATTCCATTACTTTTAAATGTAACATAAATGGCCTATAGACTGGTACAGACATAAGAGGTCTAAATAGGTGTTTGTTTTCATCTGTAAACAAGCTCAATTGAATCTGTCGTTGAGATTCAATTATGTCAACATGTTAGTAGATCATAAACTTAAATGCTGGTGGTAAAAATATATAAAAGTAGGCCAATTTATCAAGCTCAATATAGCAGCTGTCAACGCAAATGGTGTAATCGAAAAGGATATTCTTCTGGATTCGTTTTTTTGTAAGCGTACAATAATGGAAAATTAATTCGTATCTGTGTGCATGTGCTTGTGTGAGCGCATGTCGGTAGTTAATTGTCATGTCTTCATTATCTTTTGATTTGACATGTTTGGTGACAAAAAAAATGCCAGCATGTATATTTTCTCCTCTCAATTCTGCATTACATGCATAAACATTTTTCTTTATAATGCAAGCTCAGTAAACGGTAGTTAATTGTCATGTCTTCATTATCTTTTGATTTGACATGTTTGGTGACACAAAAAATGCCAGCATGTATATTTTCTCCCCTCAATTCTGCATTACATGCATAAACATTTTTCTTTATAATGCAAGCTCAGTAAAAAGGAAGGAGTGCTCGGTGTTATATTGAGATATGTATGTAAAGTTGTACTGATTTTGTGATAACAAAGCGTGATAAAACAGTTATTGAAATGATAAAATATGGCAGTACTACCCATTTTGTAAAGATTTCGTAATGAAATTTAATGTGAAGTATGCAATTACTAACTTTCTAGCACTTTATGTAGGCAGCAAAAAATGTGCATCATTCAATTCATTTTATCTCAGTTTTTATTCAACATGCCACTTATCCTTGTAGCATAGAAAATTAACAAACTTATTTGTTTTTATGCAACATTGATCATTGATTTGACGAATAGAATTCTTTGGCATGTGACTTGGCATAACCAACGCCATAGTATAATTTGTTGTTTTCATGAATACATATTTTTACATTTCACAGAACAGCATCTGCCAAAATGAGATGACAATGTATTGAAAATAATAATTTTAAAAATACACAAAACATTCATGCGCTTTACGCCTTTTGATTTGTGCTGAATTAACACTACCCGCAACGGCCGTAGTGCTAGTTTTATTGGAATAAATCAAACCTTGAAAAATTCAACATGGATGACTTTTGTGGATCTGTGTTTTGGGTAAGCGAGGTTTTTTAAAAACTACCTAATTTGTAAATTCACAAAAAATGACAGAAAACATCTAGCCGCATCAAATTCCTTTTGATAGTTCAAATTGTTTATTCTCCCCATATATTATAGGATTATCAATTAACCTGGAACACGAGTAACCCGGATCTGACACCATGTTTCGAAAAAACCGTTCTTGTCTGGGTTCCCTGCATCAACATGGATGACTTTTGTGGATCTGTGTTTTGGGTAAGCGAGGTTTTTTTAAAACTACCTAATTTGTAAATTCACAAAAAATGACAGAAAGCATCTTGCCGCATCAAATTCCTTTTGAAAGTTCAAATTGTTGATTCTCCCCACATATTATAGGATTATCAATTAACCTGGAACACGAGTAACCCGGATCTGACACCATGTTTCGAAAAAACCGTTCTTGTCTGGGTTCCCTGCGGTTTTTTGTGGCTTGTTTCAGCAATGGATATTTATTACAGTTTTGTCAACAAATCCCGGCAAATTCCCAGAAGCCCTCTTAATGTCACAAAAGTTATACTCACGCTTCTCCTCATAGTTTTAGATTTACTTATGCTTAAGGAAGCCGTCTTTCCAAGTGACAGCGCAGCCTATATTTACCCTGTGGATTTGGTATCTCCGGTTGTAAAAATTGTAACTTATGTAAGTGTACAAGTGTACCATTATGTATGAATGAAAAACCTACTGCTGGGTACTTCATAAGAGTTCAAAATAATTACAATGATGAAATTTGTTTTTTTATCACGCACAGATTTTATATCTACTACTACTCACATTCTCCTTGAAAAAGGGAGTACAATCCTCTGGTATCCATTTTGTGTTCTGGCTCCTAATGACTATTTGTCAAGGTGTACGGTTCAGAACCGTTATCGCCAATCGCTTTAATGAACCAACAATAGAAATACTTTCCTACGTGGTTGAAGTTGCGTATTTGCCACTAGTAGCTGGAATGTTATTTATCAACTGCTGGGCTGATGTTAGACCCAAGTATACAATGGACAATCAAACCACCGAGGTTTGTACAAAAAATACGGAGAGGACTTATAGTTATTAATCCAAGGCTTATTGTTAGAAAACTTTTTATTTTTTTCCAATGTATAGAGACCATGCCCAGAAATATACTCATCTTACCTGTCTCGACAACTGTTTAGTTGGTTTTCTGATTTGACTTGGAGGGGCTATCGGAAGCCCCTATGAAGTTGCGTATTTGCCACTGGTAGCTGGAATGTTATTTATCAACTGCTGGGCTGATGTCAGACCCAAGTATACGATGGACACTCAAACCACCGAGGTTTGTAAAAAATACGGAAAGGACTTATAATGAATCCAAGGCTTATTGTTAGAAAACTTTTTATTTTTTTCCAATTTATAGAGACCATGCCCAGAAATATACTCATCTTACCTGTCTCGACAACTGTTTAGTTGGTTTTCTGATTTGACTTGGAGAGGCTATCGAAAGCCCCTAGAATATAAAGACCTGTGGGACCTTAATCCAGACGATAAATCCAGAACAGTAGTGCCTGCTTTCGACAAGAGTTGGAGTAAACAACTCAGCAAATCAAACTTGCGTCGAATGAAGTAAATTGATTTGATTTAAAAAAACAACAAGTAGCATGTTGCCCCATGAAGTTCTAAAAACAACGTGATAATAACTTTTGCTACTTTCTAGAAAAGCGGAAGGTCAAGCAAAGTACGGCAAAATCAATGGTGCAAGTGCAGTGCAGCTGGCCAAAGCAAGAGCTAAAGATGAACAAGAATTTACAAGCATTCTTCCTGCATTGTTCAATGCATTTGGAGGAATGTTTGTTTTTGGTTCCCTCCTCAAGCTTATCCCTGATTCCTTGGCTTTCGTCAGTCCGCAAATTTTAGAGTAAAAAATCATGCATTTTAGTTAATCATTCAAAAATATGCAGCGTCTAGCCCTTATTATATTGATGCCCTTGACGCCTACCTGACATGATTTTAAAATGATCTTTATCAGCTTACTTATTGGATTCACAAGCAGCAACCAAGAAACTTGGAAGGGGATCGTCTATGCTGCCCTATTATTTTTTAGTGCTTTTCTTTCAACGATGGTCACCGTACAATATTCTCACAGAATGTACTTGACAGGAATGAAAGTAAGAACAGCCCTTATCAGTGCCATTTACAGGAAAGCCCTGCTTCTCTCCAATGCTGCCAAGCGTGAAAGCTCGACCGGAGAAATCGTAAACACAGCTTACTTATTGGATTCACAAGCAGCAATCAAGAAACTTGGAAGGGAATTGTCTATGCTGCCCTATTATTTTTTAGTGCTTTTCTTTCAACGATGGTCACCGTACAATATTCCCATAGAATGTACTTGACAGGAATGAAAGTAAGAACAGCCCTTATCAGTGCCATTTACAGGAAAGCCCTGCTTCTCTCCAATGCTGCCAAGCGTGAAAGCTCGACCGGAGAAATCGTAAACTTGATGAGTGTTGACGTGCAAAAAATAATGGACTTGATTCCATTTGTTAATATGATGTGGTCTGCGCCATTCCAAATTGCTGTGGCGTTATACTTTCTGTGGGGAATATTGGGACCAATCAGCTCTTGCTGGGCTAGGTGTCATGGTCCTTTTGCTTCCTGCTAATGCATTTATTGCCGCAAAGGCAAGGAAGTTGCAAATTGCACAAATGAAAAAGAAGGACTTGAGAGTGAAACTGATGAATGAAATATTATCAGGTTTGATTTTTCAAATAAATGAACGTATTTTTGAATTACGTGACCAAATTCAACATTCATGCAATGTGATAATTTTAAATTTCAGGGATTAAAGTTCTTAAATTATACGCTTGGGAGCCCAGTTTTGAAAACCAAATTTTAAAAATTAGAAAGGAAGAAATTGAAATTTTGAAAAAGGCAGCTTACCTTAATGCAGCTACATCATTTCTGTGGACATGTGCGCCATTCTTGGTAATATGTTGATTCGAGTTTTAACTGTCATAAATGACATTTTGCGAACCTTTAAAATAAAAAAAACATTATGCAAACTTATCCGTTAGGTTGCTCTGTTCACATTTGCAACGTATGTGCTAGTGGACTCCAACAATAAACTTGACAGCCAGGTAGCCTTTGTCAGCCTCAGCTTGTTCAATGTCATGAGCTTGCCCTTGACCTTCTTGGTAACTTTACATTTTAATGTCGTTATGTTGATTTGAGTTTTAACTGTCATAAATGACATTTTGCGAACCTTTGAAGTAAAAAAAAAACATTATGCAAACTTATCCGTTAGGTTGCTCTGTTCACATTTGCAACGTATGTCTTAGTGGACTCAAACAATAAACTTGACAGCCAGGTAGCCTTTGTCAGCCTCAGCTTGTTCAATGTCATGAGCTTGCCCTTGACTTTCTTGGTAACTTTACGTTTCTAATGTTGTTAGTCATTACGCATGTATTTATGCACATTAAAGTTAGTATTACGATAATGTCAAAATGGATGATTTCTTGTTTTGTTGAACATAGCCCATGATCATTGTCTTCGTAGTGCAAGCTGGCGTTAGTGTTAAAAGGTTAAACAAGTACATGAACGCTGAAGAAATTGATCAGGATGCTGTAACGCATGATGAACGAGAAGGTAATGACCACAAAACATGAGAAATATTTTATAAAACATGAAACATGATTACGATTTCGTGCATTGTTTTTCAAAAATGACATGACAGTAAAGTATATGATACTAATTATTTTGATTAGTCGATCCCATTGTGATTGAACACGGAACATTTGCTTGGGAGCCAGAAACAATTATTCTTAAAGATATAAATCTAAGAATAAAACCTGGTTCTCTTGTCGCGATTGTGGGAAGTGTTGGGTCAGGTAGGCCACCCAAAATCACATAAAAATAAAAAGAAATGTTGATAAATAATTAAACTGCTTTGATCATTGAAAATATTTATCTCGATCATAGGCAAATCGACACTTTTCTCAGCCATGCTTGGAGAACTGGATAAGATCAGCGGTCGAGTTAACACAAAGGTATGTTGTACAAGAAGCGGATATGATGATGTGGTTTTAAAAAACTGATAGATAGGGGGCGAATTGTGATTATTATTATTTATCATTTAGGGCTCCATTGCATACGTAGCCCAACAAGCTTGGATTCAAAACGCCACATTACGCAATAATATTCTATTTGGAAAACAATATGAACCAACAAAGTACGATCGTGTGGTTGAAGCCTGTGCCCTTAAACCAGATTTTGAAATACTTCCGGCAGGTGACAAAACAGAAATTGGGGAAAAGGGGATTAACTTGAGTGGTGGTCAGAAACAGGTATAAACCGAATTTCAGCAGTTTGTATTTCTACTGGAACGAGTGTTTCTTCATTTATTTCAAATCTATTTGTTACAGAGAGTTTCTTTGGCGCGTGCAACGTATAACAATGCAGACGTATACTTGTTTGATGATCCCCTTTCCGCGGTTGATAGCCATGTTGGAAAGCACATATTTGAAAAGGTTTTGGGACCCAAGGGGCTCTTGAAAAAGAAAACGCGTGTTCTGATAACGCACGGCATACAGTACTTACCAAATGTGGATGACATTATTGTCCTGAAAGATNATCCCCTTTCCGCGGTTGATAGCCATGTTGGAAAGCACATATTTGAAAAGGTTTTGGGACCCAAGGGGCTCTTGAAAAAGAAAACCCGTGTTCTGATAACGCACGGCATACAGTACTTACCAAATGTGGATGACATTATTGTCCTGAAAGATGGGGAAATAAGTGAGCGTGGTACGTACAAAGAACTTCTTGAAAGAAAGGGCGCTTTTGCAGATTTCCTTAGGTCTCATCTCGAAACGGCCGACGATGATATTGCAGAGTTAGAGGATGCCTCCCTTCTCCAAGACCTTCAGGGAGTGGTAGGGGACATTGAGAAAATCAGAAAGAAGCGTCGTGTTTCTGGTTCCGAGAGCGAGGCATATCTCAGTAGAAACATCGTCACCTAGAAAAAGGGTACTAGCAAGAACAATTTCAGAAATGGAAAGAAGAGCTAGTGCAGCAGAGTCTTTAAAGAGTAGTCGCGGTAGCCAGGTTGGAGGCAGTAAATTGATTGAGAAAGAGAAAAGTGAAACGGACAGTGTGAAATTGGCAGTTTATTTAGACTATTTCCGATACGGAGGCTGGATTTACTTGTTTGGGACCGTGGCATTATACTTTATATGTCAGGCCTTTTCAGTGGGATCAAATTTATTCCTTTCCACCTGGACTAGTCGTTTGGACTCTGCAGTTGCTGCAGCTAAGCTGCGTAATATTACCGAAAGCGCAGGAGGCAATGTAACTGCTGAAATTGATACCGGGGCAGGAAACATTGATATATTTTTGGGCGTTTACGGAGGCCTTGGAGTAGGGCAAGCTGTTTCCATTCTTGCTGGTTCCTTTATTATGGCTCTTGGAACCCTTAAATCCGCTTCCAACCTGCATTTGACCATGCTAGCAAAGAATTTTAAGGTATACAGAATTAGTTAATTAATCAAGGGCTTAATGAATGATAGTAGTTAGCTAATTTCTGACATTTACTTTTAGGGCACCTTTGAGCTTTTTTGACGTAACTCCGTCCGGTCGTATTGTCAATCGATTTGCCAAAGATGTGGATGTTTGTGGTAAGCATCTGCACTTTTTATAAGAAACAATGAATACTGACACTACTGCAACGATTATATGTATGCATGATTTGGTGTCATTTTTACTCTAGATACTACACTACCATTCAATTTCCGAACATGGCTAAATTCCTTTTTTGGTGTAGCAGCTACAATCTTTGTCATCAGCTACAGTACACCCATTTTCATTGCTGTGATAGTACCGATTGGCATCCTGTATTACTTTGTTCAGGTAATTTTGTGCAAAAGGAATGCAACTTAATGCTAAAGCGAATGAAAAATCGTCACATAGAGATTCATGCTAAAATATTAATTATACTTTGCAGAGATTTTATGTATCAACTTCGAGGTAAGAGCAAGTTTAAAATTTACCTCGTTTCATTCAGCATGATAGCTTTGGAATGCTCCAATACTTTGATAGTTGCATCAATGCATGAAAATGAGGCAGTGGGCAAGGCAGTGTTAATTCGAACGCTTATTAATTGAATCATCATTTTTCTAGACAATTGAAGAGACTGGAATCAGTTACTCGGTCTCCTATCTACTCCCATTTTGAAGAAACTCTTACTGGTTCTACTACAATTCGTGCGTACTCGGAACAAGAGAGGTTTATCCTGGATTCCGAGAGCAAAGTGGATCTTAATCAAGTGTCGTATTATCCGTCCATTGTATCCAATCGGTATGTACCTACTTGCCCCAAATACTGTTTCCAAAAACGTTTAAGATATTTATATTTCAATTATTTCTTTGCAGTTGGCTTCAAGTTCGTCTGGAGACGGTTGGGAACACAATCATTTTCTTTGCAGCTTTATTCGCTGTTATGGCACGAGAATCATTAGATCCAGGCATTGTGGTACTTGTTTTAAGAATTATTAATGCTTAGCAAGAAGACTTGTTATGGCATCCTCTTCAATTCATTCCATTGTGATCTGAAAACTTTGCAGGGCTTATCCGTTTCGTATGCACTTCAAATTACCATTGCTTTGAACATGTTGGTGAGATGGACTTCAGATGTTGAGACCAATATTGTTGCGGTGGAACGTGTAAAAGAGTATTCTGAAATAGGACAAGAAGCACCCTTGGGAATTGGACGCACGAAAACCGGCAAGGACATGGCCAGAAAAAGGCGAGGTTAAATTTGATCATTACCAGACACGTTACCGACCAGGGTTAGATTTGGTATTGAGAAACGTTACCTGTGTTATTCAACCCGGTGAAAAGGTTTGTTTGAAACGTATTTTCCCCGCAAACGACTAGGATAATTATACTCGGAGCTACTTCTATTTTACTTTTACTTTCTTTTGTAGGTGGGAATCGTAGGAAGAACTGGTGCCGGTAAAAGTTCTTTGACTTTAGCCCTCTTCAGAATTGTTGAAGCTGCCGGGGGCTCCATTACGATTGACGGGGAAAACATTTCCCGACTGGGACTTCACGACGTTCGTGGTCGAATTACAATCATTCCACAAGACCCAGTTCTCTTCTCAGACCAGACACGTTACCGACCAGGGTTAGATTTGGTATTGAGAAATGTTACCTGTGTTATTCAACCCGGTGAAAAGGTTCGTTTGAAACATATTTTCCCTGCAAACCATTACGAGATTTAAATATACTCGGAGCTACTTATATTTTGCTTTTACTTGCTTTCGTAGGTGGGAATCGTAGGAAGAACTGGTGCCGGCAAAAGTTCTTTGACTTTAGCCCTCTTCAGAATTGTTGAAGCTGCCGGAGGCTCCATTACGATTGACGGGGAAAACATTTCCCGACTGGGACTTCACGACGTTCGTGGTCGAATTACAATCATTCCACAAGACCCAGTTCTCTTCTCAGGAACACTTCGGATCAATTTAGACCCATTTGAGCAGGAGTCTGATGAAACTATTTGGCATGCTCTAGAGCTAGCCCATTTGAAAACGTATGCGAGGTCGCTACCTGCAGGTTTAGAACATGAAATTGCAGAAGGTGGAGAAAATTTAAGGTCTGCTCCTTAATTTAATTTAGTTAGCACCAAGTTTAAGCTTTTTAATGTCAAGAGTCATAAACAATTTTACTGTAAAAAAATGGCTTGTTTCTGTCTCAGTGTTGGACAGAGACAGTTGGTTTGTTTAGCGCGTGCACTGCTTCGTAAAACTAAAATTTTGGTTTTGGATGAAGCAACAGCCGCAGTGGATCTAGAAACTGATGATTTGATTCAGCAAACTATTCGAACTGAATTTAAAGATTCTACTGTAATCACCATTGCGCACAGGCTGAATACAATCATGGATTCCGACAAGTAAGAAGGAACCAAAGAATAGTGTTATCGAATAGTCTTTGTGTAAAATTTAGACATTTACTGAGCTATGTACGTTTTTTCTCCTAAATAGGGTAATGGTATTGGACAAAGGAGAAATTCGCGAATTTGATTCTCCTGCAAATCTACTCAAGGATAAAGATACCATATTCAGTGGCATGGCACGAGACGCTGGACTCCAATAAAATATAAAATGACTGTGAGGACTACTGACATTGCCAAACGCAGCATTTAAATGTTCCTAT
>JAANSP010003187.1:0-11670 GCA_036850745.1 Homidia socia
CTTCTTCTCCTTCTTCGCTGCTGGTAAAAAGTAAGTAATTTAATAATGTATGCCAAGTGATCCAACATTTACCTTTATTTTTCAACTCCATTATGCTCTTGTACTAATGCTTTATATACATCACATAATTTATTTAGTAAAAAGTAAATAGAAAAGATGGGCAGATGGATATATATAGAGGTGAAAAAAGTTGAAGAAGACGAAGTAGCCGCAGTGGTGGTGGTGGTGGAACAAGAAGTACTTACTTATAGATTCAGTCTTCAGTTACTTATTATTATTATTACATTATTGCCTGCCTAGCCCTGCTCCTTGCCGTTTTTTTTGGTGCGGCGGTGGTGGTGGTGGTAGTGGCGATAGTGCTTTTGCTGTTGATGCGTTTCCTCCTTATAAAAACTTTGCCATTCATCCAACAACAACATCATTTTCATCTTTTCCACTCCACCACCACCACCGTCTTCATACTTTTTATAATACATAATACGAAGAAGCCCTTTTTTCATTTGATTGCACGTATGTATGATATGATTACATGATGACGACGATGTTGATGGAAGTTTGTTACTTTTATAGTACAATGCTGTGCGCGTTTGTTAGCTCTTACGTATACTCACGAGGATGGGATGTTGCTGATGATGATACTACTCCTGATGATCAAGACGAAAGGAATAATAATAAATGCATGAGGGAGGCAGTCGAGAAGCTTTTGCTTACCTGCCTAACTAACTGGTTTCACTTTGTAAATACACAATAATGCAATCTCTTAAGAAAAAAAGGAGCAGCTAGCCAGGTTACAAGAGACCCCATCAACATCATCAACCGTGTAAAGGAGAACCGTAGCAAAAAAACACACAGAAAATCTTCATTTACCTTTAGCTTTTTTCTCTCTGCATATCAAGTTATAGCAGGTAGTAGTAGTGAGCACTGCCGTGTTTATGACGATGATGATGATGAGATGATGTACCCACACCGCTACCTCCACCACCAACATCATCATCATCATTTTTACTTTTTTTTCTTCTTCTACCTATTTCTATATAACAAGCTATTACTAGATTGCTGTAAACGTACCTACATTTATTTTCTCCACCATCGAGAGAGCCACGTAAAGTTGTTAGGTATAACTTTTAAACAAACTGTGCATCCTCCTCCTCCTTCTCCTCCTGCACTGGGAGTTTTTTTTTGTCGTAAAAAGAAATAGATGAACAAGTGCGAGAGTTAAGGAAGGAACAAGCAAAACACTGAGGGTAAGGCTGCTTCTGCTGCTGCTCAAATGCAATGGAGTTTGTAAAAGAAGTAGTAAGTAACAACAAGAGTCATTGTCCGATCGTGCAAAATGCTGAAGAAAAAAATTATAATAGACGGAAAAAAATGCACACACAACCGCTATAATATAATAATAATAACAATAATACTACACAGTCCAAGAAACATCCTGAGATAAGAAGGCACTAAAATGGAATCATCGTGTGGACTTGGTTAAGATACTACAACGATAACACTTTTCTTTCTTTTTGCTAATAATAATACAACAAAAAGGAAGAAAAATCTCTAAAAACTTTTTTCCATCCTGATGAACAACAGAACATTATCATCATTCATTACTACTCTCCGTTTACAATTTACTTGCACTGCTGAATCAGTGAAGCAGTCAGTATAACAACAGGATTTAGCACTAGCTCTACTACCACCATCAAGTACAAACAACTATATAAAACGACTGTCTGCAGCAGAAAGCGGGATGACCCCAATCTCTTTAAACAATTGAAATATTTTTTATTATCATTTTCTTTTGTTTCATTATTCTTTTCTCCACCATTCACTCAAAAAATCAGGTTGTAATATGCCAGGTGAGCAAAGAGAGAGGGATGCATGGGGGAAATTCATAGAATTAAATTAAATGTCAAAATGCCGGTTTTCTTTGCATTCTTCAAAAAAATGGAATTGTCATGTTTGTCAGAATGAAGACAGTTTTACTTTTTCTCCTTTCTAATACCATATTATTTTGGTAGTCTCAAAAAGATAAATTTTTGAAGCAACTTGAAATAATGCAAAGAACTTTTGTTTTGAACTGCAAAGACAAGCACGGATCTTGAATCTGTCTTCTTGGCAAGTTGGCAAACGACACGAACTCGCCATTTCAACACAAACTGTGTATGAAAATATGGCCAGTGATGATAATTTAATAAAAATAAATACACTCTACCATGGTAGAAATTTATGCACATTATTTTAATGCACGCACCCATTCAACAACAACATTTTCTTCCCTTCTGACAGAAATGGCAACCCGAGAAAAAAGATGAAGACATTCGTCATCATCATTAAATCAAAGTGCGTCTTCTTTCAAAATTCTCGTGCAGAGATTTGCATCTACATGGGTAGGTAGGTATACTATGTATATAAAGTATTCAACATTTTCAAGTTCACATTGTAAACTTTTTTCTCCTTTTTCATTTTTAAACGAGTACACAGAGCACAAACTAGAACTCTAACTAAACTAAAATATATATGATGCTAATAACGCAGCTGTTTTCCCAATATAAAGTATTCAACATTTTCAAGTTCACATTGTAAACTTTTTTCTCCTTTTTCATTTTTAAACGAGTACACAGAGCACAAACTAGAACTCTAAACTTAAATATATATGATGCTAATAACGCAGCTGTTTTCCCTCTCCCCCCTCTCTGAGTAATAGTTTGAATGTATATTCATGCGAAAATATTTTTTATCATGCCTACCTATCTATTATAAGTAAAATTGCTGTTTAGCCTACATCGAGTAAAATGTAGAAAAACATGGTCGTCATCATCATCAGCAGCAGCCTTATTTTCTTCTTCTTCTTTGTAGCAAAGAGGATGTACCATGCAGCCTTTTATATTATTATTATTCACTTTGTAAATTTTCATTTCTGTCGGTAAATTTTTATCATCATTTTATATCCGCACATTCTAATCGCACAAAGACAATAATGATACATTTGTGAGATAGCAGAGAGGCAAAGATGGATAGATTGTTGTGTGCATACATTAAAAAAGAAATACGATGACTTTGGACTAGGTAAAGTAGCGATTACCTTCTTCCTTCTTCCCATCCCATTTTCTTCCTCTCTATGCATACATCAATAATACATTATATTTTTCCCGAGTCGAAAGCAGCAAGAGAGCAAGTGAAATCCAAAAAGCCGAGCCAAAGACAAGCCAGAATACATCAATAATACATTATATTTTTCCCGAGTCGAAAGCAGCAAGAGAGCAAGTGAAATCCAAAAAGCCGAGCCAAAGAAAAGCCAGGTCAAACCATGGACGCAAAACCTTTCCTTCGT
Organism: Homidia socia; assembly: GCA_036850745.1. Lineage (NCBI taxonomy): Eukaryota > Metazoa > Arthropoda > Collembola > Entomobryomorpha > Entomobryidae > Homidia > Homidia socia. The sequence goes on from JAANSP010003187.1 coordinate 3,323, forward strand.
GAATTTATAGTAAGTACTCTTTGCTGTTGTGAGAAAGCTCAATTTACGTCGAGAGATACGATGAACAATCGCTGATTTTTATATATACCGGATTTCCTTACAGAAACTTTCTGGGAAGTCGGACACGGATTATTTCTGAGGATACAATTTGTTTTATTCACACAGTAGCATGGCGAGTATCGCATAACATATTTGAAATCAGGGCCGCGTGTGTGTGCCAAGATAATATATAATGAGGGAGGATGGTATTATCAGTTGAGGTGGTGGTGGTACATTCAAGATGGTTACTTTTGTCTGACTCTCAACAGTAATGTTGCTGACCACAAGAATAAAAAAAATATTTTTGATGTAATTTCAGCGGTAGTAAAGACCGCAGATTCAATGGCGTGAAGATTTCAAACTTACATGAATAATCCTTTAACTTTTACAAATGTGTACTTTTGTGAAGTCAAGTTCGTTTGCTTCAACAGCAAATGTAGACACAGACAAAGACCTTTCTGTTTTCACATACTGCTGCTAGATTTTCAGACGACGACGAATAATATAATAACTATTATTACGAAAAAGGCAAGACTCCTAAAAAATCGTATTGCCATTTTTCTTGCATGCCTTAATCCCTGCATATGCGAAAAAATCGAACCCTAAAATATTTAATGCTTTTACCCACATAAGAGGATTGAAAAGTCCTCACTCACTGCATTATCATCAATCAAACCCCAAAAAATAGTAGTAGTACGTGGTATCATTATTATTACCACCACCAGTTATTAAGCTATAGGCAGATGTGAAACAAACTACTACAAGTCAAGCTACTACTATTACTATACTAGCCAAGCAACTTTTACATAATAATAATGATTCTTTAAATACGGAAGAAGTAGATGGAACAAAGTATAAAGATGAGCTTATACCTATCCTATCTGCATAGAGCATGCCCAAAAAACCACTAACCAAATCCAACGGAAATAATATAACTTGTAATAACAAGCAAGACGGATTATTGTCTTTTCCTAAGAAAAAAATGACATGAGACTCTCGTTCTATGAACGCAACTCAACTCGGAGTGACTCTAATAAAGGTATAAAAATTATTATGCTTATTTGGTACTGTTATAAGTACAAGTACACTATAATAGCATTTATAGAACGATTGAGTTCATCATTGTCACGACTCTGCTTCTGCTGATGATCCTAAGTTACAAGATAGAGGTTTAGCCATCGATCGTGTTCTGATCATTCATGAATGCGAACGAAACCTCTTTTTTTCCTGACAGAGATTAAAATTCATTCTTCGTATTTTTATTTTACAACTGTACCTCTCTCTCTAGAAAACATTTTATATCCTGTCCTGAGCAAGAAAATGATGCTCATAAATTTAAATCTGAAATATTTTTGGCCACTTCATCACTCTTTTCACTCTGAGCTGCTCTCGGCAAGGCAATAAAAGAAGATAAAGTACATTTACACGGTATATATACATATTATGCTCTCTCTCTCCCTGCGTGATTTGAAATCACTTTAATTCAATTCGTCATTGTTGCTTTGTCTAGCATTATCATAAAAACACGGACATGAAATGAAAGAAAGTCCGAGAGAATTAAGCTGTGTAGTAAAGACACTATTAAAAAGTTGACTGCCTTTTATTTGGGACTTTATTTTATACACAAAATCCCTTGTTATATTCATCGTCTTATAGCAGCAGCACAATAATAATTTAAATTGCTATGAAAATGTTCCATCACGAACTTTGCTGTTTTGTGCTGCTTGACGGAGAAATCAAGTGACGACCTCATCAACAACTGAACATTTTTTGAGTAATGTGATATGCAGTGGTGGTAGTAGTAGGTAGTGGTAGCAGCAGCAGCAGCAGTATATCAAAAAACACAATAACGACATATACATAACATGTGAAACCATTATTATGAGTGAAAAATTTGGCAGTAAAACGCTAATTGCAAACTCGATTCCGTGACGAGTTGCAGCAGTATTTAATGCACCTGTACTATAAATGTGTGTAGAGTAGAACAATGAATACATAAAATTTGACAATACACAGAATTTTTTTCTGTAACAGTGACTATTATGTAGTTTTACGCGGTTGTTGCGTTCGAGTCGAGATTTGAAAACTGCACACATTCAAATAACAACAAATGTCTGGCTACAAGCATGTTTCCATTGAAAAAAAACAAACTTTAATTTAGCTGGCGTGTGTGTGCGCAGTGTGCTAAAAAACAACAACAGCAGCAACAACAACCGCCTAGAAGAATCGACGAGTTTACGCACATCATGATCATCACAAAAAGAAAAAGTATCATTGGCACTGTATTCCATATGCACATATCGCACAAATATCTTTGCTAATATTATTTTGAATATTAGGTAAGTAACCCTTTTTGACTCATCATGATGAGCAAATGATATAAGCTTCAAGCTGACAATATATTGTAAATAATAATGTGTTGTTGTTGTTGTTATTATTGTTGTTGTAGATCAAAAGAGGGCCACGTTGCGTCAGGAATTAGCCAAATTATCAACTGGTGGTTCATACAAAATATTATATACCTATAATTCATCATGTGGTAATAATAATAATGATGATGGTAATGGTAAATGACTTTTTGAAAAGAATGCTAAGTATTCCATATGCACATATCGCACAAATATCTTTGCTAATGTAACCCTTTTTGACTCATCATGATGAGCAAATGATATAAGCTTCAATCTGACAATATATTGTAAATATTTAATAATGTGCTGTTGTTGTTGTTATTGTTGTTGTAGATCAAAAGAGGGCCACGTTGCGTCAGGAATTAGCCAAATTATCAACTCGTGGTTCATACAAAATATTATATACCTATAATTCATCATGTGGTAATAATAATAATGATGATGGTAATGGTAAATGACTTTTTGAAAAGAATGCTACATCAAAATGAGACACAGATGAGATGAGAGGCAATGACTGAGAAGATCTTACAATACAGCACAGTCAAAGGAAAATAAATAAAAAATCAAAGGAACGTGCAACAAGTCGTTACGACCATCTATCCACAAGAGCATAAAAATGATAATATATGTTCATAGTTAAAATTACAAATTTCAAAAAACTGGCAACAAAATCATGTCCATTAAATAACCAAACAACATTTCATTAACTCTACCAAGATATTATGCACATTCTATTAAATACAAGTCATCATAAAAGTTCCAAAAGTTTCTCTTTCCTCTATTATTATTATCATCATCATCATTTCATTAGTATTATTCACCAATGGAAATGGAATATGAAAAGGAAAATTTTCAAACCAACTATTGTGTCATTACTGTTAGTATTGTTATTGTTTGTCTCTGCTCTCTTTTGATACATTACAGATAAGCATTTTCTTTTGCTGCTAAATATAAAATGCGAAAAATGACAGCAGCATATGCGATAGAGAGAGAGACAGACAGAGAATTTCAAGTCATTGCCATTATTATTCAAGTAATACACAATAATGCCCTTTTTATCACTAATTACGTGAAAGGTTTGAATTACTGCAAAAGATGATGATGACATTATCATCATTTGTGACACATGAAAGCAGTTTTATGGCCTGTAACTGAAGATGACATGAACCACTTCTACGGACACGACGACGACAACAACAACGCAAAAGATTATGAAAGAGAAAATGAGAGGTTTTAAGAGACGAGTGAACAAACTGCAATATTACTTTTTTTAAATTTACTAACAGCTAACTAAATGCGCATAACATATCATATTATATGCCCATTGATAAATGCATTTAAAGAAATGTGTATAACTGTTGATTATGGTTCTTAAGAAATGGTTCAGTTCACAAAAGTAAATACGTAATTTATCGATTTATACTCTGTCAAAAAGTTATAACAAAGTCGTTAGTCCTCCCGCAGCTGTATGCATATTTTAAAACCTGAGATGCTCAAAGCAACACCGTAATTATTCTTTTATGACTAATTCAAGTACGTTCAATGATGAAATGCAAGTGAAATTTTGAAACAAGCCGATATATATTTATAACCGTAAAGTAATTAAGCCTATTAGGCAAAAATATAAAATATAATATGTAAACCAACCAGTAAAGATATTTTTTGTTTGAATGCAAGGCACACAGTAGTACAGTTTTCTCTTTGTGAATTAGGCACGTCAAATGAACAACTGCACTAGTACAACATGTCGTGCTGTTGCTTTGCTGCTGCTGTAAAGCTTCATCACGTTAATAATAACNACTAGTACAACATGTCGTGCTGTTGCTTTGCTGCTGCTGTAAAGCTTCATCACGTTAATAATAACGGGAAAATCAGAGCAGCTCATAATTTCATCTTTGACGATAAAATAAAATCAGAGCAGAAGAAAAAAGCAAAAAGTACTCGCGTAGCAGAGCAGGCAAGAAAACAACAGTTTATTCATAGATATAAAAAATCTATAAAATGACTGTAAATTGCGCTTGCTTAACCCGAAGAAAAAAATGCGAGCAACCAGGACATAACAAGTATCCAATTACCAAACAAATTTCCATTTCCCATTAAGCATGCCATGTTATCACATTAGCCAACTAATATGCCTAATGTATTGGTACAGTAAACTCTTCTTTGAAAAGAATACTCCCCTCTTGTCAAAATGCGATATAGATACCTATACAGTTACAATACAATAAATACATTTTTTGCTTAACGGCAAGATTACTGACGACAAGCAACTTCATTCGAGCAGCACAAATGTTTAGTGCTTCATAAAAAAGAGTGATCAGTAGCAGCAGTAGCGACGCTTTTTAATATTCCTTATCAGTTTTTTTGAACACATTACCACCAAGTATATGTTTAAAATGTAGAATATGTGAAGCTAAAGTAATGAGGAGAAGGAATGAAAAATTTAGCATGCAGTTTTAAAGAACAACGTTTTTCTTGAAATCGCGTCAGCGACAAGACCACTGCTCCTCTCTACCGTGGGATCTTGAAGATAACAAGATTGCCTGCGGAATAGCCCATTGTGTTTCTTGTTGCTCGACAAACGACAAGCAACTTCATTCGAGCAGCACAAATGTTTAGTGCTACATAAAAAAGAGTGATCAGTAGCAGCAGTAGCGACGCTTTTTAATATTCCTTATCAGTTTTTTTGAACACATTGCCACCAAGTTTATGTTTAAAATGTAGAATATGTGAAGCCAAAGTAATAAGGAGAAGGAATGGAAAATTTAGCATGCAGTTTTACAGAGCAACGTTTTTCTTGAAATCGCGTCAGCGACAAGACCACTGCTCCTCTCTACCGTGGGATCTTGAAGATAACAAGATTGCCTGCGGAATAGCCCATTGTGTTTCTTGTTGCTCGACATAGATGCACCTCATAACTAAACGGCCACAAGCCAGCAGCGCTGTTTGACAGAACTGCTAGAAAAAAATCATATCCTTTTTCTGACAGCTAAAAAAACAACTAGAAGCATACTAAAAATGCTTAAAAAATTGCCGGTATATACACAAGAGTTTTGACAGGTGTATATGCCTACTTAAAGACTCTATTATTTACACAACTTTTCCATTTCGCTAGTATAATAAAATGTTATAATATTTTTGCTAAATTCAACGTGAGGTTTTGTATGCATGTTGTCGTTTGCAAATTTTCTTAGAAACAAGGACCTTCCTTCCATTCTTTTTGTACGAAACAAATAAACCGTGCGAGTTTCAGTCTGGGAGAAATGCACTTGTTCTCGTCGTAGCGGCGGTGCTTGGTACCTAGTAATAAAAAGTAGCATATCACGCCACACCGCAGAGTTACACGAAAGCACTAATGAAAGTAGCCAGAGGCAGTAGTAGTAGCAATAAGAAAAAGTAAAACAGCATCATTTTAGATACGATATAATCTCCCGAGACGTAGTATTTCTTGAACTAGAAGATCTGCTAACAGAGACGTGTGTGAGACTCGCTAGGTACGCGTATAAATACTACTTTGAAAGAAAAGGGTAAAAACTAGGATTATCACACTACATCCATTTCAAATGAAATCTACACACTACACTGGATGGCATATCATCAGGCATCTTGGTTTTCTTTCCCCTCTACTTCCCCTTTCTGTTTCTTCGAAGAATTCCCTTTGTAACTAAAGATGACCAAAACTTATATGCATACTGCTTACGTAACAAGGAAAGCTGAAATTTCTAGATGGAAAAGTACTCTTGAAATGCAAAAGCCAAAAGTATATCGTGCATAACAATTTTTTTCATGGGGGAGTACATGCTTAGTGATAATGATATAGAGTAAAAACAAAGAAATAGTTTGGCTTCTGCCTTTCTCGGTATATGAATACCTACATGTTTTTTGCTGAATTTCACGAAATGTTATGAGTATTTTTATAATAAATATGTACAGAAAGGTTGGATGACTTTTTGTAGATGATTTCTGTTTTCAATGATTTTCTTGAGACAAAGGAAATTACAAAAAATAATAATAATTCTAACCTGCTGTTGATCATAAGGTGGCATAAACATTTGGAGGTGGTTGTGGATGTACAAAATTGTGATTAACTCCTCCATATGGAGAACCGTCGAAACCAACTGGAGGACCAGCAGCAGCTTGTGATGAGGGGTCCAACGGCATTTCAAAACCATCAAGTGGTCCGCCTCCCATGGAATGATGCTGCTGTTGTTGTTGTTGCTGAAGACCAGAGTGGCCATTAAGGTTCTGATGTACTGCTGCAGCTGCCATCATTTGCGCTTGTAGCTCTTCAGGCCCCACTGGGACCGGTTGACTTTTGTCGTCCTGTGGATGGTGACCTGGCTGCATCTGATGAGGCTGCTGATGAAGCTGAGGATGGTGTGAAAGTTGAGGGTGTTGAAGTTGAAGCTGAGGCTGCATGGGATGTTGGTGCTGATGTTGGACGGCAGCGATCTCATCCCCCATTCCGTTCTGTACAACGCCATTCTCTACTTCCTTTATTTTCCCATCTTTTTTATCCTTATCGTCCTGAAAAGAAATATTTAAAAAAATTAAGGTCAATTAAGGGAACAAGTGAAGTGTTCTGATAAAACTACAATTGTGGAAACTACTTACAATCGCCAGATGCCTCATTCGAGCATCCAAATCCTTTGTAGTTGGGGAAGCTCCAAGTACATATTCAACCATTTTAGCTCCAAGGCCTCCAGTCTCATTTGATCTAGGTGATAATATTGAGTTGCACATCTGGGAATCCTCCTGGACGTCTAGTTAAACCCAGCGCTCCAGCGACATGATGCTCTGTAACACATAATATAACGTCACATTCCATACATATGCTCTATAATACATAATAAGTATAACGTCACATTCCATACATTCACAAATTCACATTTTGACACGGATTCGTTTTCAAAATTATTTTCCATGTACATAGGTACATATATATTTGACAATGGCTGCATGTATTTTTGACGTGGAAGAAACAAGCAGTACAATAAGCGCATATAGCTAAAATTTGAGTCTAGTTCTCACGGTTGAGTACTTACAATACAATACTAAACTAAAGATGTTACCAAAACGCATATATGTGTAACCGTTGTTATCACTTTTTTCTTGGGTTACCTTTTGCCCTGTTTCCAATTAGATGCTAATGAAGTCTTAAAATATGCAAAAATATAGTTACTACAAGCAAAGAAACAAAGCTCTGGAATTTCAGTCCGATAGTTTATTTTTTGTTTAGCATAACAAAAAATAAAAGCTCTACAAGCACAAAATTGATTTTTACCATTTGCTGAAGGCATAATATTGGAGGAATTGGGGGCAACAACAGCAGCAGTTGCTGTTGAGTTACCCCAACCCCAGAGACCAACCATCAGAGAGACTGCTGCACACCACAAATAGGAAATTTGTTTTACAAGGAATAAAATTCCAGTCAAGATGTATAGTTAGTCAAACGTTTCCAATAACTGGCATAATAGTATGAACAGTAAAATGCAAACTTCATCACTATCACTTGTTGTAAGTTTCACAATAGTTAAATTCTTCTACTCAATATATGACTCGTGTTTTTCTTTGTTCTCCTCGAGTTCCAACTTTTTACGCTTCACACAAACGGACCTTTCTGGAATTTAACCTAGCTTAACAGATAAAGCCTGATGTTGAATATGATGATAGAAATGCACAAACAAGGGAAAATTTATAAAACTATTTTGGAAATTGGAATACAACATTCAATATTTAAAATTCATAAATATCATGACATTTCACTTGCTCTTCTAAAATATTATTGCAATACTTAACAGTGTTATCTCAAAGTAATACACAGCTAAAACTTCCAAAATGAAAACTATTTCGCTTCCAACTTCTCTGTAAAAAAGTAAACATCAGTATCAGTAGCAGCAC
>JAANSP010003188.1:0-11669 GCA_036850745.1 Homidia socia
AATACTCGCAGCAAACTAGGCACAATAACAGCAGCTGTCATATGAAATTCCTGCCTTTTGGCTCCAAATTCACTATAAATTCTCATTGTTGCTACTACATTGTTTCAACTGGTCTCATCTTCTCTCGTGCAGTCTCCTCTCTCTCTAAAACACACAGTCTAGCAAACTAAGTAGTTGATAAATATGCAGTGTAGCACACCTTAATTTTTTCTGGATAAAAACAAGATCCAATAATATACTACCACCGCCACCATCACCAAGCGTATTTTTCTTATAAAACTGGCCACATTTCACGGATCAGCACGGGTAAGTCCGCTGACAAATAGTTGTAATACAAATAGAGAAAATAGAGAAAAAGAAGCATGTAGTTTTCTATTGGGAAATAACTTGGTTAACTCTTCGTTCCATTGTTAGTTGGTGTCTGCTGGTGATGAAGAGCGAAATTCGGTGGTGGTGGACGTTCTAAGACACAATCGGTGGTCAAACATTATGTTGCTGACAAAAGGAAAGCGGTACTGGGGTACCCTGATCTATGCGACTTTTTGCTGTACCCAAACTGGCCATCTTTCTCTTTTGCATAAAAAAATATTTTTCTCTTCTTGATCTTGGTGGGGTTGACGATGAATATCACATTTTTCCTCAACTCGATTTAAGCAAACGGTTCACGATTCTAAGAATTAAACTTGGCAAGAAGAAATGAAAACCGTGGTCTCTCTCATGGGCCTGCACGATTGCGAAGAACTACCTACTTATTTACCTGAACTGACTGTGGTGTGTGGCTCGTCAGCCAGTCAGTATCAATCACATACCAATACCAACTACCAACAACCAGCACTATGATGATGATGACTGCTTTACACTAACACACCACCAGTCAGCCACAACAACAAAGTCGAGTCAATCTCTCAATCTCCTCTTTTCCTGGCCCATCTTATGAGCAGCAGCACAATTCGGTAGTAAAACAATGATGGTGATGATAATAATAATGATACAGTTGAACTTTGCCAGCGCCAGCACCCCAACCAAATCCTTTTTTCCTAACAGCAGCAGCATACGACACACATGGTACATTCCACACAATTGTTTACAAACTGTGAATATTTTTTATAAACTTCAGTCAATCAGCAGGCGAACAGAGATGTTGTAATCAAATGCGAGGCTGGAAACAGTTAAAGACACAGAGTGTAAAAGTTATTTACGAATGTTTCTTGATGCACACAGTTTAGATGTTGGATACCTAAATGTTATTTTTTTACTTTTGCAAATTTCAATATGATAATATGCGTAGATAATAAAGTCAGAGCAATAGACTTGATAATTGATGCAAGCAAGGGTTGTATTGACCTCGGTGCTTGCTAATAGATACTACTGGATGAGAAAAAGAATGATGAGGAGTAGCTATAGTTGGTAGGAGAGAAAATAAAAAAAGAAAGCAGGCTAGCAAAAACAACGCACACACCAACACAAACCACCACATGGGATCACTGTTGTCAGAAATAATAACAATCTCAGCAGCGGGCAAGCCAGTAACAGCATCACCGCATCGTCGTCCTCGTCAGGATATCATCGGTAAAACTTACAAGATAACATTATAAAGTGGATGGTGACTGGCTAGTTTGGGATAGCACTGCTACGTGATTGAAAATTATGCAGGCAAGTAATACATGCATATATAAATACGTGTGTGTATGTATAAAATATATATTCACACGTAGATAGAATATATGGGAGGTTTTTCTGCTCAGTTGCTTGATGAAGCCAAGCAAGAAATCAGGTCCAAGGCGAAGAAAAAGAAGGAGAGTTTTAGCAAAAGTTTATGGAACGAGATGAAATCATTTTAAAAAGCTGGTCTGTGTGCAAGTTTTCTTTTTTCTAATGTCGATGTCGCTGAGCGGCTTGCTTATAATAATACATAGTTGGTTCAGTTTTTTTCACAAGTTGTATATAAAACTGCCGCTACATGCAAAAAATATTAAAAACTTCACCACTCACTAATTCACAATTTTCTTTGTCTGGGATATGGTACACACTACTGCTGCTGAAAAAAAATTGTTTGGTCGCCGATTTGCCATTTATATATACTTTTCACTGAAACTAAAATACCAGTTATTGCCACCACTGGGATTCGGCTGTTACTGGTAGTTTGGAAAATATTCACTGGTCCTATTACGTAACGCTACTGAGCAAGTTCAAAGTGGACATATCCTATGTAATATTAAGTATAACAAAAGGAGGTACATAATATGTTCACTGTACACACAGCCAAACTGATGTCACGTTCAAGTCACAGCAGCAGTAGTCGGAGATTTCCAAGCGTATTAAATACTGATTCCTGCTTACACCTTCATTATTATTACACTTGTCGATAAACAAACTGAGTGAATCGAAAAATGATATCCCCAAACTACAGAGAGTCCCAAAGAATTAATGAGCAACAGTGATTGCATGAAATATCAGTGAACACTTACATTTTCTTATTTCTTGTTCTTCATTAGAGATACCACAATCGACAATGTATGTACGAGAACATACCAACATTGTATACGGCTTTTTTCTCTATAAAGTGACGACCAGGATGATAATGATGAAGAGACAAGTGAATGTATAAAAAGTTTGCATGTATAAAGATGCCAGATTCAGCAAATATTACCTTTTACCACTGGTCAAAACTACTATTAAAATGCGGTTGCCTCATTGAGACATGGTATAAGCTAACTAGCCAGAAGCTACGTTGATAATCTTGAAAATAATGCTTATAAAATGATGTTGAATGAATGGTGGTGGTGGTGCTTGGTGGCTATTGAGAGTGAATAATGTGACAAGCCGGTTTTCACTTTGGTTGACTTCTGGATCAAATGTACATACACGTCCGATGACTTGAATCAACTGACTAGCCATATGTCTAGATGTATCAGCTTTAGTAACAAAAACTGATCGCGGAATCATTTGACAATGCAAGGCTTGAGTAAGTGAATTAATGATAGTAGGTACCTTGGCACATACAAACATACAGCATATTGCATTGCATACATACATATAAAGTAATTCAAGTATGAATATTATTGCAACTGCAGTGAAACCAGAAAGAGAAGGAACGGCAAACAGAAAGAAAGAAAGCAAGTCATTTTTCCTGTTTAAAAAAATCAGCAATGCAATGATTTGCTGCAGAGTAAAACAATCGTTGTAGCTGACGCCCATCGAATTTTCTATCATTTACATGAAATTCTGTATCAACAAACAAACTTTAACTTATTAAATATACGCGCAGATAAATTTAAAAGGAAGATTACTGTGATGTATACATGCATTCCTGTGTTTTGTGTATCAGCAAAAAATATCTTTAGTGCGCACATTCAAGAACTAAACTTCCGAAAGTTCCTCCGATACATTGTATGTGATTGCATTTAAGCTAGTTCATTTTTTTTCTTCTGGTTCAACTCACAAAGTCAGCAGCTTATAAGCTACTTTATATAAACAACTTAAATCTATCGATGAAATCTTCATGGACTTTTCAAAGTAGTTCCATGACATGTACATGTCGATTTAAGGCATGAAAGCCTATTTACAACAATAAAAAACTAGCAACAGATATTTTATAGAGATGTCACAAAGATTACGCTTGGTTAACAGTACAACCAAACCACCTTGCGGAAAGGATTACAGTGTAAAAGATTAAAAGTGTTGATATAATAGTTAAACGCGCAAGATGATTACTGCTGCGTCGTTCTAGCATTCTTTATTTTTCAACTGAATGTCAATACACCTAAAAATCTCGTGTATCAAATATCAACAAGATTCTTGATTTGTCTGATCCTCATTCACAAACTAATACTTATCGAGGAGACATCATCATCATCATCATGCACGCATGCATATTATGGCAGTAAAACGGGCGGATGATTGTTATTCAATAAATTTTCTTCCATATCGGTATCACAATGCACCATGAACCCACAACTGCTACTATTGCTACTACTAAGCCCTACAATTTTCTATTTCAGTTAACTCAACCTTGCGTTTTTTTATTACACGATATACCGGTTGTGAATTCTCCACCTTGCTGGCAAACATCATCACTAAATATTGAAATGGATAGTAGGAGTTACAAAAACATTTTTGTTCCATGCATGCTATATTTTTTTGTTAAATCAATACAAAAGTCATTCACATCATGTATAATGGTTGTAGAAATTATTTTAAAAACTTGCACTTTTTTTTTTAAAAAAAGCATCATGCATGCATGACGTATTGCTTATTTATTATATTAGTATATAGCTTATTCTTATCGTGGAGAAAAAAAATGTTATAAGGCGAGCAATGACTTGAAACGATGAAAGTTGAGACGTGCATAGAACCATTTCTTTTAACTGCTTTTGACACTGCAAATTGAAAGAAACTTCCGCTTTATATATTTTTTTGTTAAATCAATACAAAAGTCATTCACATCATGTATAATGGTTGTAGAAATTATTTTAAAAACTTGCACTTTTTTTAAAAAAAAGCATCATGCATGCATGACGTATTACTTATTATATTAGTATATAGCTTATTCTTATCGTGGAGAAAAAAAATTGTTATAAGGCGAGCAATGACTTGAAACGATGAAAGTTGAGACGTGCTTAGAACCATTTCTTTTAACTGCTTTTGACACTGCAAATTGAAAGAAACTTCCGCTTTTTCAGATACGTAACTTGAAACTGGATGTAATGTATCCGTAATGAAGTAACGCCCCTGAGACATAAAATATTGAAATATTAGCGCATACATTATTCATGATATGTGGTAAGTGATGCACAACCGTTCTAAAAAATGACTCTCTGAAATACATACTTTGCGTTTCTGTTAAAACAAAATATTTTATTATCAGCAGCAACAACAAGGACGTAGGTACATGTGCATGCTCGTGTTTTTTTATCTTGGATTTTTTGGGTGGATAAGAATGTGCACTGGTGAGCAATAATAGTGTGACTTATTCAGCTGCAATTTCGCTACCACACATTAAAACATTGCTCTTTTAAACAATATTATTACCATTACACAATGAAATGATGATGATGGCATTTAAAATCCCAAATACGAATCGACATCTTCGGCATTACACACTAAACAACAAGCCACCACAAAGTAATTACTCTTTCTCTCTCTCTCCTAACTTTTTACTTATCTCTCTTCTATCTCGCTTTTGACAGTTCAACATTCGATAGCAATATATCTGCAAGTGCCCATTATGGAAAAGTAATAATAAGGAATCCCTAGTAGTAGTAATTTTACCTCCTTGTCTGAAACAACTACTACTACGATGCAACTGGTGGTGTGCTAGTAGTGTCACTTTTCTACCAGAAACTCCTTAAATGAACTCCAAGAAAAAATGAAGATAATGCAGCTTCCTACAGCACTAACTCAGCAGATGAACTGGTGGTGTGCTAGTAGTGTCACTTTTCTACCAGAAACTCCTTAAATGAACTCCAAGAAAAAATGAAGATAATGCAGCTTCCTACAGCACTAACTCTGCAGATGAGATTATAGTTGACGTTAAAACAAATGGTTGCTCTCACGCCTGCTATTGTCGTTATTATTCATTGTCTAAACAGATAGCCAAGTGTGTACGCATAGCTTTTATGAATATATTTCACTAATCTATATCCTCTACATTTTGTTGAGTATGACACTTTTCCAGCAATAGTCATCATTTGGCTGAGGCATAGTAATCAATTTGAAATATATCAAATGGAATAGAATTTGAGGTCAAAAGAACATGACTTTTCACTCTTTTATCAAGTATACAATGCTGACTGCTGCCACTGGTATTCAAAGTGTCTATCAACATCAAACAGTACTGTCACGAGTGCGCCATGTCTTTTTTCTCCATCTTTTTAGGCCGAGAGAGAGAGAGAATAATTCCAACTTGAGATCTTCTTCCCTGCTACATATTTTCAATGCTCGTTGAACCAAAGTATTGACGACTGTGACTTTGTGTGCTGTAGGATGATTAGAGTCCCAATCGAGGATACAATGCTGTATACAATGCTGACCGCTGCCACCGGTATTCAAAGTGTCTATCAACATCAAACAGTACTGTCACGAGTGCGCCATGTCTTTTTTCTCCATCTTTTTAGGCCGAGAGAGAGAATCTTGCCAGCCAAGCCAGAAGCAGCAGCTGCGTCAAACAAGATGGAAAAAAAATTCTACTTGCCATAGAAGACAGAAAACAAAACATAAAAACACTACTAGTTGCATATTATCTCCAACTATTATGCAAACAAACACATAAAATAAAAAGTTTAGTTCCCTTCTCCTTTTTTTCTCTCCCATTTGAGCAACAACGGGCAAAAGATAAACAGATTGCAATAAATATAATAGCAAGACGAGAAAAGCGAGATCAACAACATTATCATCAATATCGAAGGGGAATAATAATGATAATCGCATAATATTCTTCTTCTGTAGACTGGTTTTGTATTCTCATTGTTGCTCCTTTTTTCCTTTATTTTTTTACCACTATGATGAATTCTCAAGAAATTTGAGATAATTCTACAAAAATGGAAATATAGCTTGTACTGTCGGTAATCAAAATGGGAGCAGCGCCTTCTTCTTTTTCACTATAAGCAAACACACACACACATGGATATAATCATAATCTAGAGCAAAATTGCGTACAATGCAATGTTCTTTGGTAAAAAAATAATAGATGCGATGCATGCATAGCATTGCGCAGGTGTAAAAGTAATTCATGTATGTCGTTAGTTAGTTTTGTCTCTCCGCGTGTGAGTGTGTGTATCGGCGTCTCCATTCTTGCGTTCACTGTCAAGCATAAAAACTTGATAATGATAATGATGATGCATAATATTACGTATGCAAATAAATGCAAGAAAATGTGGGCATTGCCTTGTAGTATCATTCATTATCATGACTTTATTATGCGGCAACAGTAACTAACAACGCCACTGTACTACTAACAAAACATTTTTTAATAACGACAAAACTAACAAACCACCACACAGCAGATTAAAGATTGTGTATTATATTACGCTGAAGCAGTAAGTTTATAATCTCATGAAATCATTTTCTGTGAAAGCAAAAGGAATGGGTAGATAGGTATATACGTAAATGCACGTGTGACTTTTGTAAATTTTGTTCCATCCATGTGCACTCTGCACTCCTTCATTCCACCGAGACAAAACAAGACAAGATAATGCAGACACATGAGATGATACGATGAAGATTTACTCGTCTAGTCCAACATGTAAAGTGAGAGCGTTTGTTGAAATGGTTCATTACATAAACACATTATTATTATTATTGCATGCAACAAAAATGATGGCCATGTGCAATACTTGCTAGCTACCAGCTTTTAAAAAGAAGGAGAAATATGTAGGATTAATATCATATTATTGTTGTTATTATTATTATTGCTTACATGATTCATACGTGATTGCAAGAAAAAGAAGAAAGAAGAATGCTGCTGCTGCTGCTCATGTCTGACTTTTTTATGAATGGCTTACTCATCTTGAATTGTGTGGCTAAAGGCATAGTATAAAATATATCAGAATAGGCTTTTAATTCTCATCATGAATCATACGCACGGTATGGATTTAATAATGATGCGCTCATTTCTGTAGTTTTGATTTTCTTATTGGGTTTTTATTGCAGGGGAGCAAGAGCAAAAGGTTTGTTGTTGTTGGAAGGTTGACGTAAATTTGCTATTGTAAAAATACATTTTTTTAATCCAAGTTGTTATTATTGTATTTCTTAGAATGAGAATAAAACTTTACTTTTTCGTTTGTATCCCGTCCCGTCGTATAATAATGTACTTGTACAAGACGTCCCTTTACACTCATCGATCCATCTTTGCAGCAGCACTAAAAAGAGAGCGTGGGTGAACACAACGAGTGAGTTTACATGACGTTTGTTTGTTTTCCCCCAAGACTGAGTAATTCAATAAAAACTCCTCTTCACATATCAGCTCATGATGAAGATGATGATGATAATAATAATACTATGCGTTTGCATTGGGTGAAATGATGATGTCTAGATTAAAGTTTAAGCAAGAAAAAAGTAGCTGTGGTGGTGGTGGTACAAATCATCTAAAATCACGCATGTCCAATGGCATCGGATCAGTATGAAAAAAGTAAATAAATAGGTACACGTCAACTTATAATGCAATGCTTCAAAAGCTTAGTCATTCCGTCAGTCGGTGATAATACTATGCGTTTGCATTGGGTGAAATGATGATGTCTAGATTAAAGTTTAAGCAAGAAAAAAGTAGCTGTGGTGGTGGTGGTACAAATCATCTAAAATCACTATGTCCAATGGCATCGGATCAGTATGAAAAAAGTAAATAAATAGGTACACGTCAACTTATAATGCAATACTTCAAAAGCTTAGTCATTCCGTCAGTCGGTGTCAGTCGAATTTTTAATCTTATACCAAAATTGTAGATTCTCTTGCATGGAGTCGTATAAAATACCTACATTCTTTCATGACCACCATTTTGTTCTATAAAACAAGATTAAATAATTTGATTACAACTACTGTCTGTGTAGTCCTTTACCTAAAAAACCATTCATGTTAGTAAACTGCATTCACAGTGATTTATGTCACAAATAGTGCATTAAACGTCTGCCAGATTGCATGTATTTAGGTAGATGTATGAGTACCTACGTAGGGATTTGCCTTTCTTCTTTCTTGCATTCATCTTCAAAGTACAACACATTGATGCCGACAGTCCTCTGGTAACACAAAGCGTGAAAAGGATTTATTAAATTTTATGTGGCCATTTTTAACCCTTTTATTCAAATGTAAATTACAAGCTCATGTTTGTCGCTTTAATGGCCAAAGTCATCGTAAGTAACCCATTTTTTGAATACCTCTGGTCTAGTCCTATTCAATGTAATAAACGTATAAATGACAAATAAACGTTAAGAGACCAAGAATAAATTTTAAACAGACATAAAGATTTGGTAAACCATGCGGTTCAAGTTCAAGTATGTCTGCCTGTTATGAATATGTATAGTATGTGTAATTGCATGTTTTTTCATTGAATTTATAACAAACGACCCAAAAAATGGGATTTTTCTTGAATAATAATTTGAATCAAAACATATTTTTATGATCTGGTGTTGTGCAGCATGTTATATGGTCGTCGTCTTTTTTTACAGCAAAGTAATTTCCAAGTTTTATGTGTGTGTATATATCTGTACATTTACCTCAACTCAGCAGGTCGTACGCTTTTTGATTGCTTTCTTGCTAGCTCCTGTTGGAATGTTGATTTTCCTTGGCAAGAAAAAGTCTCATAGGAAGAACGCTTCTTTTCTGGCAACAGCAGCAGTCAGCAAGAACCACAAAAGAAATAGTGCAGATGCTGGTATCCTCTTGTTGAAGAATGTTTGCTAAACTGTTCATCGTCATCACTGAAGTAGTTGTGTCCTTCTTTAAAGTGGGCTCGTTCCGGGAGGCTACTCGATTTAAGGTGTGTCTCCATGCTCTTCTCCTTTTTCAAGACCACACGACGAAGCCGCCGAAGCGTTTGGCTTGTCCATTCATTATTATTCACACAAGTGATGCACACTGAGAAATTATGAAATGCTAGCAGCTTAACCTCATTCAAACTGTCAGATTTGGTGGTGCTGTTTAATGACAATTAGTCAGTTGTTTCCTTCTTAATAAACACAGCACCAAAACTTTTTTCAAAAAAACCAGTCACAAAACAATTTCACTTCAGGAGAAGCACTTACAATTATTATTATTATTCCTCTCAATGACTTAATCGACTTTCCAAAGACTTCATTTAAGACCATGTCACTTCACGTAAATACAAACAATATTTTACATGCATACGCCGGTCCAAATAAAGCTGCTTTTGATGTATATCAGAGGAAAAACCGTTGTTTCACTTGAATTGAATGCCAAATCAAGGACAGTGTTTTTATACAATAACCATACAACTCCTATCATTACTGCTGGTTGAGTAGACTTGGTCGTTCTGCAAAAATGAATGAATAAAATCAGAATTATTTCCAAGAATAAGCACAATTTCGATGCTCACTTGTGATAAAACTAAAAGAGTGGCATATATATACATATATCTGCTGAGGAGCATTCTTTAGTGATGCGTCAGTAATAACAATTATGATTTTATTTCGCTGTACTCAAACTTGTATCATCCTGCATACTCATAGAGTCGACATCACATCGCCAAACAATGTGAAAAAAAGCTGTCCTCTCATAAATACACTAAATAGGCATAAGCATTACAGACCAATAAGTATTTGATATTTGTACCTTCTTCTTAAACCATCTAAACAATTTACAACACAAGTGAAGTGTAAATGGTTTTTTATCGTTTTGCCTATAACATCAAAGCTTTACAATGGATATACCTACTTTGTTGTTCACACAATGAGTTGTAACTTGTGAAAAAGGTATAAAAAAACTTCAAATGATTGCAACTTCTTTCGAGACACTCTCAAAACTTACTACCATTCATTCTTGCTTTGTATTCATATACTGTTTTAATTCTCATATGCGTACAAATTGCTGATATGCTCTTTTACTTGCGTTACGTGAACTATGTACTTTCGGTATTCTTTTCTTGATAATAATAATATTATGAGCCCATGAGTAACCTGTCTAATCACCTGTCTCTCACTGAGAGATGCTATCTGTTTGCGTATTATATTATTGTCATCCACTGCCAAAATAATATGCACAGCTATTGAGAACGTCTTTTTACAATTTGCAGCATGAATGCAAAGCATTTTTATGTTTGTTTGACATTCCATGTCGTTCAATCGTTAATAATAATAATACCGCATCTCTCATCTTGTTCATCCGCATTTGCACGGTTCAACGGTTCGAGAAATTGCATGCTTTTTCGACTACATAGCACAACGAAACATAAATGGCAATTGTTTTAAAAGATGCGCATCGTATTAAATTGAAATGATTTCAGCTATGAAATGACATGGAACTCTGTTCGCCATTCCCCACAATTTGCTACTACGTGAACGTTCTCTTACTTCTACACGTGAATTGAGCTGCATACGTGATTATTTCCCACATGAGATTTATGAATAAGTAGCAATTATACAAGTAGAATGCGTTATGAAATACACAAATCGGTAGATTTAAGTTTAGAAAGTTATAATCTAGTAGGCAAGAAAATGGAGCAAAAATTATTCTTATTTATGAGTAGTCTTTTTCTCACTTGTTTTTACTTTTTTCACAAAATACCGAGAAGATAAACACAACTGAACTTTTTCAAACCACATTAAATTTTGAACACGTTCACAAAAAACAAACAAAAATATTCATATATTTTCTCAGAGCAATTTCGAATGTAATACAACAGTCAACAATGCAATTTGGATTTTTTCGTTGGCATCACAAGTGGCTCTCAAAGTGTCACCATAATTTGAGATATATTCTCCCGATAAGGATATGTGTGGATTTTGTCATGAAATTGTAGTTTTTGCCATATTCACGGATTATAATAATCTCCGTGACACATGACTAGTTTCAAATATAAAATTTGGCTCACCATTCCCTCACAGTAAGGCTCACTGTTCCTGCAATAGAGATGATAACATAATATATAGCTCCACAGCAAACTGTACGCACACCGTTTCTTTGCTGTTTATCTGACTGCCAAAGAAGCATGGTCTTCTCTA
>JAANSP010003189.1:0-11667 GCA_036850745.1 Homidia socia
GTGGAGGGATGTGCTTCATTTTCATGAATGCTCAACAAGATCACGTTCCCTGGAGCAACCTCACAAAACTTGCATTTATGTTCACTTGGAGCGTGTAGCTTTTGATGGTATTCAAAAAGGGATTTGTCTTGAAAGTGAAGGCTGCAATTGTCCATGTCACAATACCAGCTTTGTATTTTTGAACAACCCAGACTGCTTGCGTCATTTTTAAATTCTTCAATATGACTCTCTGCAAAATGAGCTTGGTATAGCCAACGCATTCGAGTTGAAAAAGGGCACCTTGGACAGTAAAATCGACCGTCATTTCTTTTCTCCTTAGACAGATGCGCCTCATTTTCATGAATACTTAACATCACCGCATCTTTTACGACAACCTCACAAAATTTACATTTTTGCTCGCTTGGAAAGTGTAGTTTCTGATGAAGCTTATACCGCAGTTTGTTATTAAATTGGCTCAAGCAGCGTTCCTCTCTACATTTATAACGCAAAACTTTTGAACTGTCGAGATTATCTTTCGATATTCGATGGTTGACGTTTTTAAATCCCTCAATATGAGTCTCTGCAAAATGCAATTGGTACAGCCCAAGTCTATGAGTTTTAAAAGAGCACCTTGGGCAATAAATTTTATCGTCATTTTTGCTGTTTTTCTCCTGTTGTGGATGCGTTTCGTACTCATGAATACTCATCAAAAACACGTTTTCCTCAATAACTTCGCAGAATTTACATTTTTGTTCACTTGGTGCGTGCAGCTTTTGATGATACTCATACCTTTTTTTATTAAAAAATTTATGGGAACAACCGTCCATCCGACAGTAATAGTATCGTTTTTCTGAATCCTTGAGATCATCTTCAGCAGTTTTCAATCCTTCAATATGAGCCTCAGCAAAATGCTTCTGGTATATCGAACGTTTTGTAATTGAAAAAGGGCACCTTGGGCAGTAAATTCGACCATCATTTTTGGTTTTTTTCTCCACAGACAGATGTTCTTCATTTTCATGAGTACTTAGCAAGATCACATTTTTTTCGACAACCTCACAAAATTGACATTTTTGTTCACTTGGTGCATGTAGCTTTTGATGATACTCAAACCATTTTTTGCTAGGAGTTTGATAGGAACAACCGTCCCTTCGGCAATAAATGTTTCGTCCTTTTGAATCATCTTGATTATTTTCCCAATTTTTAAATTCTTCAATATGACTCTCAGCAAAATGCTTCTGGTATATCGAACGTTTAGTAATTGAAAAAGGGCACCTTGGGCAGTAAATTCGACCATCATTTTTGGTTTTTTTCTCCACAGACAAATGTTCTTCATTTTCATGAGTACTCAGCACGATCACATTTTTTTTGACAACTTCACAAAATTGACATTTTTGTTCACTTGGTGCGTGTAGCTTTTGATGATACTCAAACCATTTTTTGCTAGGAGTTTGATAGGTACAACCGTCCAGCCAACAATAAATGTGTCGTTCTTTTGAATCATCTTGATCGTTTTCCAAATTTTTAAATTCTTCAATATGATTCTCAGCAAAATGCACTTGGTATAGCTCACGTCTTTTAACTGAAAAAGAACACCTTGGACAGTAAATTCGACCATCATTTTTGGTTTTTTTCTCCACAGACAGATGTTCTTCATTTTCATGAGTACTCAGCATGATCACATTTTTTTCGATAACCTCACAAAATTTACATTTTTGCTCGCTTGGGCTGTGAAGTTTCTGATGAAGCTCATACCGTTGCTTGTTAAGAAATTGGCTCGAGCAGCCTTCTTCACTACATCTATAATAACCTACAGCTTTTGAGTTGTCAAGATTGTTTTCACCGTCGTCGTCACTTTTGTTTTTCTTTCTTCGTTTTCTAGGGACACGTTGTAAAGTTGTTGTTCTGCGCTGGCATCTAATTTCATCCGTGTCTTCTTCGTCACTTGAAGTAGACTCACTTTCTCCACTGTCGGAAAAGCTAGATTTGGAAGAAATGCTGCCTTCTTCGTCGTCTTCTGATTCCATTAGTGGAATCTGTCTCTTTCTATTTTGACGCAAATTGTATCGTCTCTTTGTTGTTTCAGCAACGATTTCATTTTCAGTCTTTCCCATGACGGCTTCAACTTTTACTGAAAATATGGCGCTTTCAACTGATAATGAGTCTCCATTTTCGTTTTCTGGTGGTGGCAATGCTTCCGTCCTAGAACCAGAAAGAAGAGCAGAAAATATTTAAATGCATCGGCAATTATATAGGTACAATGAATATTACGAATGAGTTATCTTACGGGTACGATGGAATCATATCGTTATCATTATCTCCCACATCATAGTCGTCTCCTTCCTGATAAGGGACGTAAACGTCACTACCAGCATGGCTGTAATTATCACCATTTGGATTTATATTTTCCTCATTGCTAACAACACCCTGAACAGCCGTTTCATAAATGGGAGGCACTGGGTTTACTGGCTCACTAAAAACCTCGACGCTATGCAATACACTTTCCTCCATTTTAGTTGGATTTTGCCAATGTCTGAACTCACAATCAGATGCATTTGAAGCTTCACTAGAATTTTGAAAAAAAATGAGATATTTTAAACGAATATCCCGAAAAAAGTTTTGATCTCATAATGATTACAATTTACAAATATTAGTTACTACTTGCATTTCTGATTGTACATTATTTTTTGTAGATTCATAAACGACTACGTTTATTTTTTCTGTGATTGACATGCTTTCAGGGGATTCATTCTCGAGTCCGGGAATTATTGCGTGTTCTTTCTTAAGAGAGATAACCAATGAGGAGTCGGCATCACTAACCCGTGGACAGGAACTAAAAATGGTATAAATTACTATACATTTGAGCAGTGCTAAAATTACGCTATTTACTTTAAAATTCTACTTACAACAAGTGTATACGCATGTCGCATGCTGTTAAATAATTTTACCTGGAAAATGACATTTGTAGATCATTGGTGTTTGAATTTTTATCTCCAGTTTCAAAT
Organism: Homidia socia; assembly: GCA_036850745.1. Classification (NCBI taxonomy): domain Eukaryota; kingdom Metazoa; phylum Arthropoda; class Collembola; order Entomobryomorpha; family Entomobryidae; genus Homidia; species Homidia socia. The sequence goes on from JAANSP010003189.1 coordinate 2,982, forward strand.
TCCTGCTGATAATCCCCATTTATTTCGTTTGGGTCATTAGTTTCTTGTTCAAAATCCGTAACAGACCCCGCTGGATTCTTTATGCGCTCTAGTAAAACTTGAGGTTGAGTTTTAGAAAGTCTCATAGAACCTGCAACAGTACAAAGAATTGATTAAAATAAATGCTAAATGATGGCTATATTCAGTCAAGTTTGTAGTGAAAGAAAATCAATTTCAGCTAGTTACGATGAAAAATCCTATTCCAATCTTACATTGTTTGACCATATCACCTCGGAAATTTTTAAACGATTTGTGAGTTTGTTGAATTTGGAACTCCCCAGTTAAGTCCCCAGCTTCATTTTGAATATTTTGAAAAGCTTGTTTCAACTGCGCTACGCGTGAAGGCACTCGGTTAGCAAATTTCATGATATTCACAAGCGTCTCCACTTTCCATTCCAACTGCAACTCCAACACTTTCATTTGATGGTACATTGAACAAAATGCGGCGAGTATGGCGTCACAACTTTCACAGCAACCCAAGAGTTGTTTTAATGACTGAGCTGTGGATGACCACGTTGGTGATGAAACTCTTCGGTTAAGGTTTTTATTTGGCTTGATAAACCGTTCCAATAACACTAGAAACCTTTCTACAGAAGAAAGTTGCCCAGTAGTAGACTTATTATCGCTCTGATTATCTTTGCCATGTTTGTTCAATTGGAGTGTATCTGAATAATGTTTATAGCAAAATATGCACAAATTTGGGGAAACCATATTTTCACCGCATCCGTTCACGTTAGATTCTCCAATATAGATAAATATATGTAATAATGCATGCAATTTTATTATGTTTTTGAGAGAACAAGAACTTCATTCTCTTTTACACAGACAGAGAGGTCTTCCAGCAGCATAAAAAGTTTGAGTTGAACCTGAAAAGCCTATTCAGCATTGAAAAAGACAGAATAAAATATCGTTGGGGTTTGTTGTTGTTTACGAATTGCGAACAAGAGAAAGTATGCATGCATACATTTCAAGATAGGAAAAAGTTTAATATTTTATTCAGCCACTACACATATATTTGGCTCAATGCAGCTGTTGTACTTGTGCAATTGAAAGCTCTAAAAAGCTGTTTTGATGATGAATTCACCCTCGTTTCCTTTATATGCACACGCATTCATACGCATACAGGTAACACAAATCTAGTTTCTAGCTTCTCTTTGTTGAGTTGAAAATATACTTGCGGGAGGCGGACACATGTGCTTGTTTTACAAAGTGTATGATGATCATCATACTATGATCATGTATATGGGTTTACAAAGTTCTGTTATGCGATACATGCAATTAGCGCAGTGGTAACAAGGTAAACTGATACTTTTTTCGTACATACCATTTTAGAACTTGAATGAGCACACAAGCTCCGTCCGCGATCTCTGGTTGCTTGACATGACAAAGATCATAACTGCATATATGTCCATGAAGCGCCCAATCAGCATCTATCAGTTTCTCTTCTTTCGTAGTAAACGCTGATGATTAAGTGATTCCTTCGAACAACACTAATCACTTCTGTTTATACGCATTCCTACTCACCAGTTCCCCTTGTTTAGCTTCAAGGCATATGTATATGAAACTCCAAATGCGTTACGTGCTCGTGCATGTAAAAGTCAGGAGAAGACGTACACAAAGCAAAGTAATCTGCATGCAATGTGTTACCGCATTTGTTCTTTTGGTGTCTTTACTTGTTAGACACTGCCGCAGACTGGCAACTAGAAGTAATCTGCGAGTTCTTGTGGCAGATTGATTATGCATTTTAGCATAGGAAACCGCATCACGGTCCGTGATGCGAAAAATCAGCAAATGAGCAAATGGGGGTTATACTGCTGAATGAATTATGAAAATATTTTATTATTGTTTTCCATGAAGAGTATATAGAAAAGTGTTTGGATCTTTGCTCAGCGGAACATGATGATAACAAAAAGTTGTGTGTAAGGATTGTGCGTATCAAATCATCAAATTCTTCTTCATTAAAGCGCAAGCGGTACGTGCACATATTGTTATCGTCAGCAAGATGATCTCTTTTGGCAATTCTTATGTATTTTAATGTTGGCGAGATTTAAATTTATGTAAAGCGTAGGAGCAGAATTAACACAGGTGACTTGTTCTTGTGCTATCACATTATTTTGCACGACAAACTGCTCGGACATATGTAGTGAGTGGGAAACAGACAAATGACAAAAGTGGCTGTTTGGTATTTGCTTTGCCTTTTTAAAATTAATTTTTTTAAGTTGTTTGAAATGACACTTGTGCAAAATTGCTTTACAGAGTAGTAGCAAGAGTAGCAAGCAACTCAAAATAATAATTTGTTCTGATCATTTTCCTGGAATTTATGTATCATTTATTTTAGCGTGTAGCCATTTCATTTGAATTTTTGTTAGTTTCAATGCTAAAATCTCTGGAGCACGTCATGTAATATTTTCGTGATAAGAAATATAGTTCATGGTTTAGAAACACCGCAAAGAAGCAAAACTTCTGTAGTAAACAGCATTTTTTGGAAAATACTTATTTTAAGAATTAAATGGTACACGCAACATTGTCACAGCATGCAAAATTTACTTAAGTGTAAATAGCAACAAATTTGCGGTCTGCGCATTGTAACTGCGGAAGTTTCTCCTGTTAGTATAAATACACGGCAGTGTCAAGTTTTAACCAAGTGAAGGGAAATTGTCAACAAGAATGACTTTTAGTGTAATAAAATAAAAATAACGGGATGAGTTCATTTCACATGCTACTCCCATGCAAAAGTTTTTAGCTACATAGTTTTAATTATTTGACATCCAATTTCTGGTGTTATTGGTGTTTCATTTGGTGTCGCTAAACACGAGTAAATAACGTGCCACACAAACTTATTTAAAATTAAATCAGCTTTAAAAACAAAATGGAGATACATATAAAAATAGACACGGCATCTATTACATATTCACTTTTTGGTTAATTTTCCGTAATGGGTGCTCATTTCACCCATTTTCTTAAAAAATACAGATTTTTTTAGCCCCAAAAATATTTAAATGTACTACTTTAATGTACAATGATTAACGATTGTCATATTAAGACGCCAAATTGAAGAGTTTTGCAGTTGTATATATTAGTGAACTTGTGAGATCGAATCACCTCATCCTAATATGGCTTAGTAAACCGGGTTTCACATTCAGATCCGGGTAAACGGGTTGAAACCCCGTGTTGCAAATCCACCCATCCCGATTTTAAACCCTGGGTGATGTCAAATCTCAAGGCCAAAAAAACTTAAAATGACAAACACGAAATACATCCTGAGTAACATTCTAATCTTGACTATTTGTGCCACGGTTATCTACTCTGATGCTGCCACAGCGTCGGATAAAGATGATGCCCTGAATAAAACACAGGAGCAGGAAAAATTTGATATTATATACGGCCACGAAAAATTCAAAGAATTAAAACCGGGTACACTGCAAGTCGTTGGAAATGCCAACGATGATACTCTCTTGGTATGTCACTCAAAAACAAGGGACCGAAACCTTGTAAACTGGCTATGGCTGTATCATGGCATTGAGGTAGGTACTTACATATTCAGGTTTATCTAATAAATCAAGTCTGTCCAGCCAACAACAAAACGACATTATCTGCAAAAATTAGCCTTTCGATGTGCTTTAAATTTAAAAGTTTTTGTAAACGACAGAAACACGTAGTTGAGTTGGAACTCCATCAAGACCTCGTTTGGGTTGGGGTCGAGGGGCCTCCAGTAGTAAGAATGGAATGCGTGGATGGGGACAATGCTTCCATTTCCAACAGCACTCTACTGTACAAAGGAGGTATACTAGTATACTGCACACTTTGCATGTAAATCTAAAAATATTGCTTTGTTCTTGTACAAAGCAACCAACAAATCACTTATCAAAGTATGTATGTTGGTTTAGACGGGAAACCGCCATTTCTGTACGAAAATGGAGAGACGCTTCCAATTAATCTGCTAAATAAAACAACTGCTCGTTTACCGTGTGTACTTAATTACCCATTGGATATCTTGGATGGCGTAGAACTCCAACTTTTTAAGGCACGATCATGCCAAAGGTTTTTTCATTGAAGCAAAAAAGCAATGTAAATTTCAATCTGTCAGCCAGATTAAAGAGCAATATTATTATCCTTTAACACAGGATGGAGTGCAGTTAGAAAATACTAACAATTCGTACACCTACATACCTGAGTACGGTTACATTTTAAATTTAACTAGACTGGAGCAGCCATTTGGAAACTATGAGTGTAAAGTCATAAATCTTGTTGAGAACTCCACAAGTTATACTGAGGATTTTGTGAAAATAGAATTTACAAAAGGTGCAGTTGACAAATGTGTAGAATTTTCAAATGTATTTTTTTAAACATTTTTTATTTTAAATTAAAAACCGTATTGCAAGAATATATATATATATATATATATATTTCTATGAAAATTAAGACGATCAAATTAGGGCCGAGATCACGGTGAAGCCCGAAAACAGTACAAGAACTAGAAAGTATTACACTGGGGATCCTAACTTACAAGCATTTCTCTGCAAAGTACCAAAGTCAAATTTTGAGGATAAATTTGAATGGTTCTTTCAATTAAATAATAGAAGTTACACGACATTGGAATTAGAACGTAAGTCTGGTTATTATTAGTAAACCAATGTTTTGTTTAATGTTTTTTAATAAGTAAAACTCTCAGAAAATGTTTTCGCATTTCAGCGCAAAACGGTGACAAGTATACAATTACACACGTCCCAGATTCAATTCACTATAGCGACTTGGTTGTTGGGGTCAAGTTTTCCAGTACGAATATCACCCATGTCGTATGTCGCGCATATACAAAGAACAATGAAAAGAGCTACAACAACACATATGCAGTTGTGATCCGGGGATATGCTAATTCAAATAACTAAGCGTTTAGCAGTGATTCTATTTTAAACACTTGACTACTCCTATTTTTTTACTTTTTATACCAGAGCCAAGGAAACCAAATATTCAGAATCGTCGGTCATCAACAGATCCCATCTTTTATACGGCCGAAAAGAATTTAACTTGCTTGAGTGACGGAGATCCCGTTGCTTTCACCTGGTTAAAAAACGGCAAACCTGTGGTAAGTAACCCGAGTAATGTTGCCGTTAATAGGTTTTTAAAATTCTGATTTATGCAATTTGGCCATTGAAAGACATTTGATTACAGGAAGATCGTTATATAAAGAACTCAGTATTAAGGAGAAAGGAATCCAGAAGTGTAATCACCCTAGAACCATTTGAGGACGAGGTCGACAGAAATTACACATGTGAAGCCAAAAACTTTTTAGGAAATTCAACGGTATCGTATCGAGTTCAAGCAAAACCTGGGGCTGTGACTGACAAGAGTAAAATGAGTGATACGACGATGGTCATATTGAGCAGTTGCCTGGCTGCTTTAACAGTTATCGTGCTTCTAATTTTCACTTTTTTTCAAGTTAGACTGGTATGTTTTAGATGTTAGACTTGTTTTCACAACTTTTCCTCGCCTTGTTAAAACTTTTATTGTACCTTTGATATTTTTAAATCTGAGCCCCTTCATTTTTTTAGAAACGTAGAAAATTTAGTGATGAGAAGATTACAAGATTTTTCCACGCAAAGGAAAGCGATTCTGGAGATGAACTTCAGGAGCCTTTTGAATCCGTTTCATATGATCCAACAAAGGAAATTAATATAAAACTCTTTGAGTTTCGGTAGGAAAATTTTTTTGTCGTCCATTTATTTTTGTTTTAGGTGTTATCATGTTCAGTTATAATATATTGCCTCTTAATTTACATTTCCTTCGTATTCTCTTTTGCTCTATTTATAAATGCAATGTTTTTTATCTTGTTGTTCAGTGCGTTTGCTAAAAGTGGGCAATTTCGGAAAGGTCCAGTTTGGGAATTACCTTGACATCAACAAAGGATACAGAGTCCCTGTTGCAATTAAATCCATCAAGGATAACCTTACAGCTTCCCAGGAAGACGTTGAGTTTGCTTTTGACAACTTTCTCAAAGAAATAAAAATCATGCAGATATTGGGCGAGCATCCAAATGTTGTGAAATATGTCGGAGCCGTCACCGCTAACCTCTCACGATGTAAATAAAACCTTATTTAAGACGTAAGCATTTCATTCATCTGTAATCTGTAAATCTCCTAATGATTTTTTTCTTTAAATACGAAATAGATAGCGCATACATTGTGCTCGAATACTGCAGTGAAGGGGACCTCTGTACGTACCTCAGAACGCGGCAAAGGAGAGGCGTCTCCTTTTACGATGACATTCAGGGACTATCTGGTTCAGGGTAATAATAATAATATTGTTTGCCAAAGAATTGATTAGTAAAATTTTTGAAAATAAAATATTCCCAATATTTTGCAGGAGTGGTGGGTCCGTTGGAAACATAAATGGAATCGAACTGAAAACTTCTCATCTAATGAAATGGTCTGAAGACATTGCCAGTGGGTTGGAGNAATGGAATCGAACTGAAAACTTCTCATCTAATGAAATGGTCTGAAGACATTGCCAGTGGGTTGGAGTACATTGCCTCCAAGAAATTGGTGCATAGAGACATTGCAGCTAGGAATGTTTTGTTGGCTTACGAGGGTGTTGACTGTAGTCACCCAGATCCCGGAACGCTAACCGCGAAAATTTCGGATTTCGGTCTAAGCAAAGATTTGAAAGATTTTCCCAGGGACTACTACCCCATAATTGTAAACTATTCTTGTTTCTCTTTTAAACAAATTAACATTTTATGCAACTTGGACAAGGCAACTAACGACAATACAAATGGTCGAATAATTATCGTAATTCTATTTCAGAATCGTAACCAAAATATTGCACTTCCTCTCCGATGGATGTCAGTTGAAACGTTAGAGACTTTGAAATTCTCAACCCAGAGCGACGTCTGGGCGTTTGGGGTCACTTTGTGGGAACTATTTACTTTGGGAGAATCCCCGTATTCGGATATTGCAGACAGTGAATTTTTGTTTCATGTTCTTTCCAATCACTTGAAACAAGGAAATATTCTGCCTGAACCCCAATTTGCACCAAGACAAATGTGAGCTATTTAAGTTTTCTTTTTTCATTCATATTTGATCTCTGCACATGGGTATTTAATGCATTTTGGTTTGATTAAAGCTGGGAAATCATGTCTAGCTGCTGGAATGAAAGTCCAACAGAGCGACCAAATTTTGAAACGTTGAATAAGCTACTGCACGCCATCAATGAAAACTTGGAGAACCAAGTGATTCAACAGGACCCTGTCAACGTAGTAACTTACCGATTTCAAATTATGTACATGATATAAATCTAGTTATTTGATTGGCCTAATGAACATTCATATTATTGCAGTATTCCACAGTCCAGCTAATGGATTCAGGGTACAGCACAGTAAACTCTATACAGAATATGGGATATGAAAATGATGAGGATAGTGAAAGTGAAAGCCAAGAAGAGTTTGAGACTGAAGACAGTTTTGTGTGATGAGATAAGCAAATATAGTGTAAAAATTTCTGCAATTTTTTATTATTGTTATTTCTACAAATTTTTTATTCACATCCGTTACACGCGCAGTACCAAAAATCATTATTAAGTTTTCATTTACAGAATATGTTCGTTTGGATTTTGACTTTATACGTACAATTTTGTTATTATTATCTATTCAATTAAGACATATTGTTAAGATGACTGTATAATGGTGCCAATTACGACGATCAATGAAGAAAAAGACATTTTTAGAAAATCTGTGTCAGTTTATGAAAAGTAGCGAATAGGTTGATTAGAAAAATACTCGCACAATGGTTAGTTGATTTTTAAATAGTTTGACAAAGCAGTTGTACATTTCTTCTTCCAGTTAAAAGTTCATTGTTAATTATGTTCAACTATGGCACGTGATACTTTAGCATTTCTCCAATGTAACTTTTACACTTAATTTGTTTTTGTGCTTCGACCAGTCACAATGCAATCACCTTTTTTAGATCCTTTCCTAGACATATAATTTCCACCCGGTCTACTCTGTCCGATTAGCGCTTCACTGCATTCATTTATGTGCTTAGTTTTGATATGATTCCGGAGGTTATGACGATGCGCGTACTTTTCACCACAAAATTGACAAATGTGAGGTTTTTCTCCAGTGTGTGTTCGCAGGTGCTCTTCCAGCTTGTATTTGTCAACGCATTTTTTTCCGCAAGTAGGGCATTCAAATTTCCAAGCTTCTGGTCCCTTATGCCATTGAAGATGCTTATCAAAACCAGATAGCTCCTTGAAACATTTTCCACATTCAGAACAAATGTACTGGTTTCCCCTATGTGCACGATTTACATGTGATTTAAGTCTTACTTCTCCTTTAAACTCCTTATCACACTCTGAACACTTTATCATGTTAACATCAGAATGAACTTCGTGCTTTTTGTGATGGTCCAGTTCCTTCTCTATTCCGTACCTTCTGGAGCAATTGACAATGTCACAATGAAACACAAAACTAGGGAAATGGTCAGTTTCAGGGTGCTTTGTATCCAAATGGCGAATGAAATGGGCGGCTTTAGTCCCGAAAACTGCGCTGCACTCGGGACACCTTCCATTAAAGTGATTTTTTATTTTGTGTAGAGCTAGCTGACGAGATGTGAGGAAATATGCAGGACACAGATCACATCTCTGAATGTGATCT
>JAANSP010003190.1:0-11667 GCA_036850745.1 Homidia socia
GTTCAAGTATTAGAGTATAGTTTTGTAAACATAATATACTTTCCATGTATGTCATATCATCAATTTAAAAACAAAAAATAAAATAAAATCACTATCTGCATATTACTCAGAATTCAAACATTGTTTGCTTTTACACAAAACAAAGATAAATATTCTATTTTGGTAATACTTTTATAATATTTCAAGTCCATTTTTTAAACGTTTTCTACAACAGGTTTTAATACCACCATTATTGTTACGTATAGTATGTAAATATCTTATATATACAATAAAAATAAATTAGAAACAATTATTACATTCTCACAAAAACATGTATAGTAGCACACTTGTATACAAGTATTATACGTATACACCTATATTTTATATGTTTGTATACATAAATAAAATTTAATGATATATATTTCCATTCATTCACCTGATGACAATATGTTCATGATATTGTTTGTTAACTTAACAAATACGACAACAGTTTTCTTTTTAAATATTTCACATGATGAGATAATACATACAAGATATACAGTACGTTTCAAATGTGTTGTTGATGAATTTTATTATTGATAATACTTTTTTCCATCATTCTTTTTAAATATTTCACATGATGAGATAATACATACAAGATATACAGTACGTTTCAAATGTGTTGTTGATGAATTTTATTATTGGTAATACTTTTTTCCATCCTCCTGCTTCTTCATTTTTATTTTTTATTTTTTTACAAATTAGACTGTTTGTTTTTGTATATTAATAATTGTCTATACTATTTTTTACGATTATTTATCAATAATAATATTTACACAATAAGTGTTTTATTGTGATTAGTTGCGTGAGTTAGTCGAGTCATATATGATTTTTTTTAGATTTTTAGTACATTATTTTATACATAAATTAAAAATAAGTAAGTACCTTCCAGGTCCACTTTTTCCATTGTTTTTATTATTTTTATTGATATCATCAACAATTGTATGTAAATAAAAGAAAACAATAGATTACATGATTTCAGCACAGCAGTACGTGTACGCGCACTTTATACGTAAAAACGCTTTTTTATATATCTGCAACTGCCATTCTACTATACTTTCTCTTGTCGGACTATTTTTTCTACAGACAATACAACATGGTATAATCAGATGCATGTATGTACACCTGACCTAAATACAAATATTATTTTTTACCTATCAAGTATAGCTTTTTTGTATGAATAATTATTGTTTGATACAGATTGTAATAAACAATGTCATCTTCATTCTTTTGCATCCCAATCCATTTGCTGAGTCTAATAAAAACAACGTATGCAGATCTAATATAATGCCTCTCCCATCCCACCTTTTCTTGTAATATCAAAGATTTTTTTGCAATGGTACCATTTTATTATTAGCTTTTTTACTACAAAAAGATTTTTTTTCATTTTTTCAATTTTCTTAGAATGATGTTTTTGATTTTAAGCAAATGGTAGTAGAAGTATAGTCTGTAATATTTTTCCTTGTGTACCGAATTTGGTTGTTGTATAAACAAGAATATCAAACGCATTCAATCGGCGGCTCATTTTTATTGTGTTTTGATCTTGTTTGATGTTCCGGTGCGACAATGTGAGTGGTGGGGTCAGTAAGAATCACAGTGGTGTGGAGACTGGTGCTTGTTACATCATCCTCGACAACCAGGACACCACCATGCTCACCACTACCAGTCTCATCGTGACAGCTACCTCCTTCACCCTGGGCAAGAGCACTTTCGATATCGGCTGCTGACATGTTCGCCAGCAGCAGACGACTGGATCTCGTCGGTGGGACGAGAGGTAAATAATATAGAAGGCAGGAGACAGAAACAAGAAAGAGGAAAAAGATGAAGATTGCATCAAAGAGAAGAAGCGCGTTAAGTGCCATTAGTTGCATTTGGGAGCCGAACCACCTTTTGGGTGTATCCCCAAACGGATTTTACTGAATTCCTGATTGCAAAAAAGTGGGCTACGGCGACAAAGATTCTTGTCGATGGTGTGTAGAGCTGCTTAACGCTTTTACTTCCTGAAGACAAGCTAGCTTCCTTCTTATTTTTTTGGTTCAGGAGAAAAGGAAGACTGGGATTTTCCTGTGTTCCTACTTTTTCTCTTCTCTGAAAAGATTGCTTGTTTGTAGGTTGATGACACGACGATTAGAATGACAATGATATAGTGGAGCAGGAACGTCCAACAGATGTGTACACCCAATACGATATGAATGCACGGTGACGGGACATAATAACCGGCAAATGGTGAGTGTCTACCACAACAACAACGGGGGAGTAGAAAGTGGGGTGGGCTCACTCCTTCTGATATTGCTTGTTGGAATCTCAAGATGTGTGTGTGTGGTGGAACAAACACGTAACTTATGTTTTATGTGTATGTCGTATGTCAAGGTGTCTTGCTGTAGTATAACGACCAAGGAAGACAAAGGCCTTTGCTGCTGCTCAACACTTTTTCAATGTTCTCCTTTTGAAGTCGTGTCGGTGGACTCCTAGGATCAATATAAAATTGTCAGAATATTATAGGTATGCAAACGGGACATAATAACCGGCAAATGGTGAGTGTCTACCACAACAACAACGGGGGAGTAGTAAGTGGGGTGGGCTCACTCCTTCTGATATTGCTTGTTGGAATCTCAAGATGTGTGTGTGTGTGGTGGAACAAACACGTAACTTATGTTTTATGTGTATGTCGTATGTCAAGGTGTCTTGCTGTAGTATAAAACGACCAAGGAAGACAAAGGACTCTTTTCTGCTGCTGCTGCTCAACACTTTTCAATGTTCTCCTTTTGAAGTCGTGTCGGTGGACTCCTAGGATCAATATAAAATTGTCAGAATATTATAGGTATGCACATATTTACATCAAAGTTATAGAAGGAAAAATACAATCAAAAATATTATTATAACATGTATGTATTGTATGACAGCGTAAGGATTTAAAATGGAACAGTATGTACATGGAGCTAGGGAATTGAGATTTTTTTGAGTGCTCACAACACACCTTCGTGTTGTTGTTCGCTCAAACTTTATACAAGCAAACATAAAATGCTGAATGCTTTTCGAGCTTAAATGTTCGCTATGAAAGAAGTGTTTTTCCATAACATGTATGAAAGCAGACACATTTGCACATTTAATCTCTATATTAGATCGATAGGAAATCCGTCTTACTACCGGGTGAGTGCGTACGTATATTGAGGGATATGATAAAACACTTCCTTGATACTTTTCTTTTCCGGTGCTCATCAATAATTTTTTTGAACATCAAATTTACATCAAACCATTTTTATGCATACTGGATGTAGATACTGCTGTGCTGTGCTTATAAAGTCAATAACAATATTATTCACCTATAGTCTATAGCCGTTGCAAAAGGTATTTTGATAGAATAAGTTTTCCTGGCGCTGGAGAGCTTTTATGGGAAAAGTTGCGTTGAAATTTTATTAACACGTTTTTGTGTTAAAACCTCGACAAGACTCTCCTTTTTATTGCCAAACAGATAGAATAGCAAAATTGCAAGGTACATATATAAGAAGGTTACAATGATATGCTTAAAAGTAAAAGGACCTGGGTATTAAATTGATCGTCTTCCTTTTCGGTCGAAAGAATTTTCTACCAGAAATTACTCGTAAACACACGCAAGTGTGTACAATCTCTGATAATATGAAGAAAGTTTTCCTTTGGTATGAAAGAAGGAAATGAATTTTTTTTCAGTTCCATTTTTTATGAATCGAATGATGCTGGTAAATATCAAAATTTTAATTATAGTAAAGACGAAGCTCTGTTACGCTTTACATGATAAACATGACGTAACTCCCACGCAATCTTTTAATCCCAATGATAAGAGGAGTTACATTCGACCTGATTTTCACCACCTACATGTACGTACTTGTAATGAATTTCTTGTTTTCACGCACAGACAAATTGTAAAATCTTGGCAACTTGTAGGAATCTTTGTTATCACGTTATGCAAGCATTTTTGAAAGCAAATACGTGGCGTCATGCATTATTTCAGTATTCCCATGTTCATACGTTTTGTGTGGGAGTAAAAATATTGAGTGGGCAGCCACTCGACCCTAAACAAAAAACTTTTACGGCACTTTCTTAGACGTTTACAATTAATTAGAATCCTGCCTTTGAGATCAATAGCGGAAGAGAGTCTTGAGGGCATCATGTAAATCCCTTAACAACAACAACAGCACGCTTGCCAAAATTGTTTTACTTTGCAATATATACTTTGAAGCATTTTACCATAAATTAGGGCGTTGTGGTGAGCTGCTGCTGTTGCTGCTGCGAGAGCTCCATACAAAATAGACGCAACAAGAGCGATATAAACTACTTAAAAACTCATCTTGCAGTTTAACGTTGAATAATTGCGGAACATAACACACAGTAGCATCAGCTGCCGTTGCAAGACAGCTTTTACTCTCTTCTTTGTTTGATTTGTGGACGCACACACACAATATAAAATATACTCATCCACTATATATTGATGTACTTGAGAGTTTGAAACCACAACCACAAATCTAGTCAGTCTTGCCTAAAATGTACCACGGGACCGTAATAATAAGCGAATTTGATTGGATATGGTGGTGGTGGTAGAGTGAGTCAATGGAGATACTTGTATTTTTTGTACATTCTCACATTTTAGAATGCTGTACGCGTATATTTCGCTTTTCTAATGCCCCATCTGCATTCTGACAAGTCGTCGTCATCGTCGCTTGTTCTCTCTCAAACAAGTTTTTGCTCAGTTTGTATTTGTGTGCGTGAGCATTGGTATTAGACGTGACTTGATGAACTGGAAGGCAAGTACTACTGGCAAGTAGATACAAGTGGGTTGTGGGAAAAGAAAGGAATGACTATTATAATATTGTATATACAATTGGTTGGCTGACGTGTTTACTTTCTCCTACACGTTCACTATATTTACTCTTCCCACTAGTTAGCGTTCTTCCGTAAAATTGGTTAATTACATGATATAAAAAAGTATCTCAATTTCGGCTAATAAAGAGGTCTGCGTATGCTTTAGTTAAACAACTTTGTGAAAAGTTGCTGTAATAATAACAAGAATTACACGTGCACACGTGATTTGATGATTTTCTCTTTGCATGTACTAAATTCTCTTTTTCAAACTGTGGTTTCGCTTACAATATAGGAATTATATATAACGTCATGTTTGTATATGTGCGTAGATAAGCAGCTGAATATGTTTTTTTAAATCTCCTTGTCTCAAAAAATATCAGTCACGTAAGTTTCAAAGCATGTGGGTTGGGAGAAGATGGATAAAGAGGAGCTCTTTTCTAGCTACAAAAAAAATATCAGTCACGTAAGTTTCAAAGCATGTGGGTTGGGAGAAGATGGATAAAGAGGAGCTCTTCTCTAGCTACACGTACGTACATATAAGTGGTTATTATGTGTTAGAAAATAAGTGAAAGACAAGTTTGAAGGAGAATAATAAGGCTCTCTGGTTAATGAATAGTTGCGTTGTAGTATGAAGTAGAGAGGTGGGTAAAATAAAGTCCAAGTAACTGAGATTGTACCTTTGATAAAATTGAAAAGCTGTTAGTTCTTCAGTGAGATTCGGTGATGCTCTTGTTCACTGTCTATTCTACGCTGTAATAATGTGACTTTAAAGAACTTACCAGACAAAAATACCTTTGTTGGGGGAAAGCCTTTTTCTTTAGCTCTTTGTGACTTTCTTCTCTTTCTGCCTGATCCTTTGCTTTCTCGCTTTTGTCCCCTTCTCTTTCTGTAGTCACGTACACAAACAGTGAGTATTGTGAGGGGTATGAGCACAAGGACACCACCACTGCTTTTACGTCTTTGACAAGGTGGTATAGAGTGCCAGCGATCAAAAAGTAGATTTATTACTTTGCCTGCAGGAAATGTTGATGACGCTGCATTTGTATATTTCAATGTTTCTGCAAACTGGGGAATATTTTGTATTGATTTTAATTGAAGGATGGTTTTCTCACAGTTTGGTTTTACACAGAAAGTGCAGAGTTTTTCATTTAATCTCTAGGTATTTCTCTGAATCACCTACAGCCAGACGACTTATTGATCATGTTCATCCAGCTGCAGCAGCACCTGGAATATGAAATAGAAAATCTTTCATCAAATCTCACATAAAATCAAATATAACGGTTATCAGCATGATATAGGCATACCAGCGCGAGTATCTGGCGAGATATTGTTTAATGAAAAACAATGAATACCCTGTCTGCAACAATCATTCCATTCCATCACCCGCTCTAAAAGCTTTCGACAAAAGAGGAAGTGAAAGTGGACAGAACGCACAGAGCAATTTTTTCTGCTTCCTATAAATTGCTTGCATGAAAATAGATTTTCTGTACAAGGAGTACAATATGTAGTGTGAATACCAAATTGTTAGACAGTGTATATACCCATCTCTGAAAATAGGCTTTTGGAAGGCTAGGTCGTAGATAATAAACTCTGTCCTTATTATTGGCAATGTATGGGTACCCCTGCACACACCGGGAAAAAACAGATGCCATTAAACACATTTATCCAAATCAAAATCGCATTTCTATTACTTTATGAGATTGCGTCTGGTGATGTGCCTCACCTACAACTTTACTATTAAAAGCTGTAGAAACAAGAACAAGTCATGTGTGAAACATGCATCTAGTGAAAAAATGTAATATGCCACAGCTACTGCTCCATCCAGTATATTTTATGTGATCGGCTAATGGCCAAGTCAAGTAGGAGAATCCTAATAAAAAATGCAGAGTAATTACATTTGGACCTTTTATAAGCCACCCTTCCTATTAACTCTGGGCAAACATTCTCTCTAATTTATCAGCGTATATCACTCGGGGGAGATGAGTCAAGCAGGATGTACATCTATGTATGCTCACTCATCCGTCGCGTTGCTTTACCTTTTCTGCTGTACATTATATTTGGTACCTACATGAGCAAGTGAACAGAAATGTCAAGCCTGGTAACATTTTTCGGCAAAATGAATTATAGCGTTCCAAGCACATGCAAGGTAACAAAAAATTGGCCTTCTTCTTACAACTCGTTACTCATCAAAAGCATATGTTTCCCAAAACGTAACAACAAATAAATTGTTCAGAATTACATGCTCAAATTACTTTATATAAGCATAACATATGAATCAAGTAAAGCATAAGTATTATAATATTGAAACTCAGGTTGGTATAAAAAAATCTGCAAAAAATCGAGTTTTTTTACTAGCTACTGTATTTAATGAATCTCAGGTTTTCCGCTGTTTGAACATCAACCGAACCCTTTACACACATTGCTGCACATAATAAAAAATTAGCTGTGATGATGAAAGTTATTCGCAAATGAATCCTTTCATAGTATCTTCATAGAATTCATAATACTTTCAAAAGTTGTATTTTATTTAATGTTATCTCGTCAGTATGCTTAATAATATTGTGCCGTATGAGCTTTATTTTTTCGTTAGAAGGATGCACGCTTTGGCTCATCCCTCGTGACTAACAACATAAAATACCGTGTGATGGCATATGATGCATCTCTCTGTAGAATGGTTACTTACTTCTCCTTTTTCCATCCATATGTATGTGCAGAGTAGCATGTGAATATGAGGAGGATAAAAATGTCTGTTTCTCGCTCTAGGATGATGATGCATGAGTAGACACTCTCATGCACTACATTATGCTCAAAAAACGAAACAAGATTACCATTACCATCGTTAAGTAAATAAAAGAGAAAATCTATGCTTCTTTCACGCTCGTTAAATCAACGCATGTTTTTCTTCCTTTCCCACTCATTCAGGCCGAGAGAACTTAAATCAAATCATAAATGTCGCGCAATATTCTTCCAGTGCAAATAGGTCATAAGTTTATGTGAATAGACGGTATTTTTAGCATAGATAAAAATAAAATTAACTTTACCATCATCTTCTTTTTATTGCAAGTCGTTTCCTTATTTTCCTCACTCACACACTTTAAGAGCAGAAAAAGCTTTCTCCTAGTACATTCATCCATCCATCCACAAAAGCCAAGGAAAGTAGAAGCATTAATGCCTAGTCACGACTTTTTCTCTTCTTCGACATTACATCATTTTCACTACAACTACCACAACACCAAGCCATACGCTTATAAAAATATGCATCTGGATAAACTCTCTTACATTTCACCATCACGCAGGGCTAAAAGTGAAAGCAAGCACAGAGAAAAAAGAAGAGAAAGGTTAGGGAAATATTGAAGTGTTTATATATAACTTGCTGCTTTGTTTGCTTGCCGGGTCCACATCCAGCGACCTTTTCTCTCTCTAATGTGATGACAACTTTTTGTATGAATAACCTACAAGGTGTATACATGTACATTTAAATATATACAGCTATAATTATTAGCGTATGCATCTGTAGTCTTCATGTGCCACCATTCCTTTCTCTCCCTCCCACACTCTTTTCTCCCTCAATCTCGCTCCTCTCCTTCTCTCATCCATTATTTGTGTAAAAGTTACACTGGCTGGTTGTGGGGCCATTAGCGTGAGTGAATGAATGAAAGCACCATGCCGTGAATGAATTGACTTTGCTTTCTGACACCCTGCTTCTTCGTCTTCCTGTTTGAACCACTTTTTTAATATGTTCAGCAGAAAGAAAAGCAGAAGAGAACGGGCAGGCTGGTGGACTGGTGTAAACGCACTCCATGTTCCTGTCACATGTTTACGTATGTAAACCAGAGAGAAATGCAAGGCAGCGTAGCACATGACCACTTTTATATAGAGTTGATGTGTGCGTTGGTGCTCATAAATGAAAATTAGTCGCCATTTACGAATTAATATGAGAATTATAGTCGGCACGTAAATTAAATTTGTTCCTGGTATAACGCTCACAGCCGACACACTGAACCAGTGCCTATATATTTTTCATTAATGCAACCGCAGGATGACGTATAGATCATTGCATGTTGTATACATGTGTAGCACATGGCTCCCCAACTGCTTTACCAGCTCAGACAGTCTTTTCAAATTGGTGTTATTTAAATATGCCTTGGGAGTATCAACCTCATCATAATATTTTCCCTGTTCTTTTTAACTGCATTATAATTTGCATCTGAGAGAGAGAGCATTCTGTAAACTCGGTTAATGAGTTCCTTGCTCCTTCTTGTTTAACAAACCAAGTCAGTATTCATTATCATTAAGATCTCTGCTCCATCCTGTCAACAGCATCATCTGCGTTTCCTTTGCTCGCACGTTTCTAAAATAATAATATTATTTATTCTCAATGAATATAGAAAATTTACACGCTTTTCGTAAAAGCAATAAGGAATTATAGCCAAAAAGTTACAGAAACAACAACAGTTTCACCAATTTGAAATTATTCTAATATTCTTCTTCTACATCTCTCTCTCTCATTTTCTACCCATAAAATAATACAGATTTTTTGCTATTGCATTTATATACGGAACACCTTTCGTTTTTCAATTATCTAGCTACTATATATGCAGAAATACGTATATATTAGAAAATGGAATATGCCAAGTTTTGACTATATCGCATCCAGCCTACCCATTTTCCTTTTCTCGTCATTATTATTAAAAACTACAACAAAACGTGGCAAGCAACTTTTCTCCACTTGTATTATTCACTTTCCCTGTTAAAGTCTTTTTTTCTCTCTCTCCCCCACCATCCGCAGCACAAAGGACCTTCACACACACTAACAAGTAGACGATTCAGCCAACTTCTTTCTCACCGTGGTCGTTTGCGTTCCTCCTGCTTGATTTGGATCAGTAGTAGAAGCAGCGACGGGCTGTCAACACAAGCGATGCGAGAGTCATTGTACTCTTTACCTTCTTTCCCTGCTAATATCTTGATGCTCCTTTTAGCACGTACCGTCGCAGCTCTTCATCAATCAAATAGTTGTGTTCACGCGTACTTTACTTCCTTCCTTGTACTACCATCAGTAGTAGTAGTACATACCAACTAATGAACAAACGAATACAACGACTGATTCCACATCCAACAAGCAAAGCAGCAGTCGTAGCACACCATTATTATTATACTACTCAGCTAATGCACACAAAAAAACTTTTTTTCTTTTGCTTCTTTGTTCAAAAAAAGACAAAGAAATTTTGCAATTATGGTAATGAAATGATGATACTTGTCAGTGCATGGAGGCAGTAGTTTTCAAGTACAGAGAGAGAAAAGAGGAAAAGTAAGGTAGAGAGCTCGAGCTGCTCGCTCGTGTCTTTCTAGTCTTTTGAATTTAGTGGAAATAATTTCCTAGAAAAGACTACAGCAAATAAGAAAAAAGAAAAACTTGCTCGCATCAACAAGATTGTACATTTTCTAGCTTAAACCTAGCTTTTTCGTTTACTTTTGTTTTTTCTCAAGTGGAATGTCTGAGTAGGAAGGAAAAAACTAATAGAGAACTTGTATTTGCAAAAATCAGCAGCAGAGCTGGCCGCCCCCAAAAAAACTAATACTTTTGTCTTTTTTCTTTGTACATACATAGGTACATACTTTCTAGCAGCAGTAACAGTAGTAATAGTAGTACTCGCAGCAGAAGCACATTGAAAAATGGAAAAATATGTACAAGGAAGGAAAAGTTAACATAACAGTAGATCTGTTGCCTTGTCTGTCTTTGAGAGCGAGGTTTATTATATTCGTATCGTAAACCACAACCGGGAATCCTTACAATACCACTGCACAGTTGTTACGGAAGATATAATACATGTTTGTATATAATCTATATGGGCACTTTTATACGCCTCCTCTTCCCTTTGAAACTGCACGTAGCAGAACAAAGAACAATATATGCATTGATTTCACAATAAAGCAAGTTAATAAAGATAGGCAGGAGGAGTTTAGAGAAGGGGAGCAGGAGAAAGTATACAAGTATTAAAGAAGAAGGAGGAATATTATTCTGGTGTAAGCAACACGAAGGAAACTCTGTGGCGATCCTTATGTGGCGGAGGAGAAAAACGTATTTTTTGTGCATGTGGCATGTGGTTCTTATATAGTTTATATTATTCTTCATGAGCAACATTTTTGGTCATGTAATTTTATCCTTTTTTACGAAACCTTACATTATTACATGCCTACTTTTTTTTACAAAATCCTAACGAACAGACTTGTGTGTGCCCTAAACAACACATATAAATAACTTGCCCATCCACTGTTACTATTTTGTCTTTTACAAGAAGAAAAAAGATATTTCTCTTTTTGTTTAGCTTAGTTGAGTACATACATCTTGAGAAAAAGTAGAGGAGTTTTGTGTGTTTTGTGTGTTTTGTACTAATAACAAGTGGAAGGAGACGAAGAAAAATAAGAAAGTAGAATTACTTTCTTTTTCTTTACTTGTTCCTCCTTTTTATTCCTTCCAGAAACAAGAACAAATAATCCAAAAAGCAGCCAACACTGCCACTATACTCATTGCATTGAGGTGATAGCTTTATAATGCAACCTTTTTATATTGTCTCCACCACCTTTGTGGGCATATAAATTTAATATATGTGGTGCAGTGTACGTAGGTAAGTAGGCATGAGCATTATGTAAACTTGAATGCGCTACACAAACAAAAGAAAAAAAATACCCGTTTACTTGTATGCTTCCCCTTTCACAATATATTATATGAAAGCTGCTGCACTGTAAGAAAACTTTTTTATTTGTTCTATTTTTCCGCATGACAGCTGCCTGGAAATTCTTCTATTAAAATGA